>KZ868932.1:61368-86555 GCA_003456935.1 Machilis hrabei | reverse complement strand
TTTCATTTTTTTAAAAGGAAATAGGCCAATCGATCTATTAATGTAGTATTGATATTGAAATGCAGTGTTTGTCATTTGTTAGGGTTAACTTTAATATTTAATAATTTATAGGAGACCACTTTTTTATGAAGATATTTCATTAGGTTTAAACAAAATTTCCTTCCCTCTGCCCCCCTCTCTCCCCCTACCCTGCAGGGAAATTACGATTTTTCATATTTGAAGGTTGGTAGGTCTGCACCACCACAACATTTCCTTGTGGGCACTATGCACTCCGGTAGAAGGCGTTCCCCAGGTAGCCGCCACAACCATACTAGCCCGTTGGACCGAAACGGTGAACCTTGACTCGTCACTCCACAGAATCTATTTCCAGTGTCCAGTTGTGACTGTCCAAACACCACTCGAGCCTCCGAGCTTTATTGGATTTCGTGATATGGGGCCTATGTGCAGCTGCTCTGCCTGAATATCCGAAATGGTGGGCCTCTGTTCGTAATGTTCCAAAGGAAACCGATACCCCTGTTGCTGCCTGATGGTGGCCATGGGATGTGTCCAGTTTTTGACAATTTCAGGGTTTAGCGATCTGTCGGGTCAGAATTTTTGGTAGCCCGGTACGTTCGCCATTCTTACAACGTCCCTCCACCTTCCATTTGTGCAGAATGAATGCCACAGTTGATTTGGGCCTATTTAACTTGATAGCTATTGCCCTGCAGGACAACCTGCTGAGGTGGCATCCCATGATTACACCCTTATCGAAGTCGGACAGCTCTGCACCACGTGCCATGTCCTTCACAACTGGTTCTCTTGCTTACTGAAACATGTCCTGACACGGTTCAGGTCATGTGACGGCCGCACGAGTTCCAATAACCTAACGCCTTGGGGGTGCCCAATTACTTTTTGGTAGATAGTGTATTTATAATAAAAATGAAAAATGACTACTGGAACATAATACATTTATGAAATGTACTGTAACAGTTATTTGCTGCTGCTGTCTTAATCCAACATTTGTTGAGTTTGGTTTAAAGAAGAAACTTATTTTCGGGTGAGACTACTTTCTGTACTGTTCCTTTATCAATACTTGGTGCATTTCTTTCACAGCAAGATAATTTTGTGTGGCGTTTTACTGCACAGTAATATTCCGAAATCATAAACATTATTTCCGTGCTGAAACCTTGTATTTCATGAAAAATAACAATACAAAAAAGTAAAAGGCAGTCTGAATTATTGCAAATTCCAAATTAGTGAGGGTTTACTGTATGTACATGTACTCTGTGATAGAGTTGGTACCCACAGTGAATGATTAGTCTCGCATCCCCTTGTAACATAAAATCTCTAGCATTTGTAGCACGTGTGTGGAAACTAGAGAACTGTAATGTGAATATGAAGTTTTGAACATACTGATAATCATATTTTAATGTGCACTTTCGAGTGGTTCCCGACAGCCATTACTTTAATCTTAAGAGCATTACTTCTCTTCCCAGTACCATTGTTTTTAATATAGCAAGTTTTAACAGTGGGATTTCTTACAAAGGCAGTCCCAGAATTTGTATCTGTCACAAATATTGTAATGAGGATAGTTAGAACGGCAAATAGTAAGATATATCGGTTATAAACAGTAAACTGTTTTTTTCTGAAATGTTTTTTATTGTAAAAAACAAACTCAAACAATTGTTGTAGCGTATTTAAGAAGGCATGTTCTTAATGTCCCACAGTGTATTGTGGGTGTGAAGATCCTTTAGATGTGATGTCAGATGTTTCGGTTAAAAATGTGAGAAATAAATACATATGATCCTAAAACTCTTGTAGTTGCAGTTGTGAATAGTGTTAAAAAAAGGACCCTTATATTATTGGAAGAGGGTTATTTGCTTCCAGGGCATGTTGCTTTATTTCTGGTGTGTGTGGATCCAGTCATAACAGTAATGCTTTTCTACTCCAGAGTTTTCTTCTACGGAATGTTACATTTTTCATAGAAGATATTGAAAGTCTCACTGCCGACTTTAGGTGTGATATGTTAAGTGATATGCAGTAGATAGTCGGTCAATCAATGTTGCCAAACATCGTCTTGGTTTCTGCAAGCACAGTACAGTTAAAGAATGTCATAGCAAGGAACGATTCACAATGAAAAATATGTTTGGCAATGTTGATTGAGGCCTAACACTGTATCTACTGCACGTCACTGGATTTGTTCAGAAATAGTGTAATGAACCGGCTTAAGGCGTCAAGAGTTTTCTATTAATTAATTAATTAATTAATTGTTTGCATGCATGCACTGCGAAAAACTCCTTAGTTAACCCTATAAAGACGTCTACAAAATTGCATATTTGACACAACTATATTTAATTTTACTAAATGAATATTGACACAACATAAAAGTTTTATATACCATTCTAATAGTCAGATTTTCAAATTTTTAACAAACCTATTATTTTTACGATTAAAAAATTGATAAATATTTAATTGAAACTGTTTCTTTTATATAAATAAAACTACTACTACATTCATATGATGAATCAATTTTTACTGAAAACATTTGTTTCTCTCATTGGGGGGTCGAACCCAGGACCTGTGGAACCTACTCTCCAGCTCATGTTAGCGATCTTATCACGCCATTAGACCCGAGACTGCCGAGAGGTCTAACGCATGATAAGATCACTAACATGAGCTGGAGAGTAGGTTCCACGGGTCCCGAGTTCGATCCCCAATGAGAGAGACCAATTTTCTCAGTAAAAATTGAAACCTCTTTGATGAAATAATTATCTGAGAACAAAATTTCAATTTAATACTTTCATAGTTTACAAAAAAATAAAAAAAAAGTTTTATAGCAGTTCATTATATCACTGTTTTGTTGAAGCTAGCTTTTTAGGATTTGTGAAGTCTAAAATCTCTAGTATCTGCTTTTTTTTTTATGTAAAAAGTTGTTTGTTTACCTTATCACAACATTCTTCAGGGTTTGAACACCCGTATTCGATATCAAAATCAGCTATTTCTTAATCCAAATTATTTTCGACAAAATTAACAGACTATGAAAATTCCGTTTAGGATGGAACAGCTTTATTTCAAAACCATAGTGAACATCTAAAAGGTGAAGAAAAATTAGAATGAAACATCTGCACACATCGAACGCATTTCTATTTCCAGTGCGCCATTCTTATAGAGTTAAGGGGTTAAGGAAGAGCTTCTTGGGAATTGGTGTGAATTCATTAACTTTCAATTTGAATGTCTGTATCCTGCATATATTTACATTTCTCAGGGTTGGATTTGTTTCTTTAAATATTATAAAAAATGTTGATGTAAATAATATGTAATTTTAAAAGGTAACTGATATAACAATTGGCTTCATAACTTCAGAATTTTAATGTGTTGCAGTTTGTTGAAATGTGAACTGTTGGGATTAAAAGTATATGGCTAATGGTGATATTTAGTAACCAAAGGGTGCAGCAGCTAGGTGCTCCTAGTCTAGAAATAATGCCCATAATTATGGAAACTGGTGAAAGTGGTTGTAACTGTCTCATTATTTGCTATTTGATGTGATCTTTGTCTCACAGTATTTAATGCAGTGCAGATGACCACCATAAATGTTTGAAGCTGTGGAGGCAAGAACTTTTAAACATGTTTCAACTAGCATTGTATTCTGCTTTTTCACATGTCAGTAACAGTCTGCTTTAAGTTTGTTGCACATATTCAACAATGTGCTGAATTTAATATTTTTGGGAAAATATCGGTTGCAGCTTTATAGAAGAATGTTCTCTTGTGGATACAAAGGATCTGTTCATAACTTAGATTAGTTGTGACTGCCACTGTAGATTAGGAATTCTGTACAACTATTACGCATCACAAAGTGTGTGAATTGATGGGTGGGTGGGTTTTGAAATATTTTATTAGTGGTTTGCCAGCAGGGGAATGATATATAAAAAGTACAATAATACAAGTGTATAACTTGCATCCTCTCCCGATAATGAAGTTGTGTTTTTGAGGTGTGTATATATACATAAATATATTTAAGCATTTCTTTAGTTCCAGTTTTGCATCAGTGACCAGAGATGCAAGCAGCCCAGATTTTTGACAACATTTTAGTACTGGCAAGATTAGGGGAAAAACTGTTTTCTTAGAAACAGATACACTATAAGTGGATTTATTTACAAACACTCAAGGAAATTGTGATGATTTTGTAGATTCTATGAAGTTGCTTTGAGGTATTAATGCTTCGGCAGTAAATACGTACTGGACGTTTAAGATTATTATATAGTTAAACTGATTTTGATTTCTACTCCACTTATATGAGAGCGTCAACATGATCTCATTTGTATGCGCTTCCAATGCATATTGAGAAAAATATCTACGTGCAAGCTGTACATGTTTATGGTTGTACTTAGTATTATGTTTATATTAATTTAAGAAAATATATGTTGACAACTGCTGTGACTCGTTTTGACGGTCAGCAAGTTTGAAATGTTTGGTAATGTTTTGGATTCTTGATATTGAGAAAGGTAAATGTGGTTAGGAATAAGGTGGTTCATGGAATATGTTTCTGGGTAGCATATATTTTCTTTTATAAGAAATACATGGATTGAAATTTATCAAATTCATTAGAAAATCTCTGTATTCAGGCTTAAACTGGATTGTGGAGATCAGCTTTGTTGCATAAAAAACATTTTCTTCTGAAAGGAAATATAATAAAGGTTGCATTGAATTTATAGTATGTGACCAATTAAAGTAATTATCTGTTTCCTTTGCCATCTATCTTTGTGATGTTGCTGCATACATAAGTGTCGCATTGGTTTTTCCCTTTGATGCTGTCCGTGGTACTAGGATGGATGATGTCTTAATAAAGTAATATTGGTGGTGTTTCTGATGTTGTCGTGTCTACCTCCTTTAGGTTGAGTCTTGGGCTGGTGATATTTCTTCACCAATTGAGTAATTAAAGCTAGTTAAAAGTTAGAAGGTAACTTTCCTGTTGTGTACAAGTACAGTGAGTGTAATGTCCAGGAGGCGGGAAAAACAATTTCTTGTACCACTTAACAGTTTTCCGGATGTTCTTAACAGAACTCTGGATCATATCCGATTTGTCCACAGCCCCCATATTCGGATTCTAGTCTAGAACACATACTGTCCTTACAACTTTTTTTTCTGTTTTTTTTCTTGACCCTTGGAAACCATTGTCATGTTCCATCAAAAGCATAAACATGTCCTATCTCAGCTTTAGAGCAAGAAGTTTATCCGAGTGTACTGATTCATTTTCCCCTTCCTTAGTTTCTTGTTCAGCACGACTTTTTCCTTCCTGTTTTTATGCACTGTACCACAAATGATTTATGGTCCTATAGGAAAGTGAAACTACCAATTGTCAACAAAAAGTAAGTCCTTTGTCAAGATATGACTCAAAGTTGTCACTACACTTTTTGAAATGCCCAAATTATAGCCATGTATCACAGACATTTGTGAACATACAAAAACTGTGAAGTCCAGCACACAGCCAGTTTCAATGTCACACAAATCAAACCTGCTGCGTTTTGTTTTTATATCCCTTGAAAAGCACCAGGCTCTCGTCATACAAAGGTTGGCAAATGGCATGAATGTTTTAGTAAAACATGTCCTAAAATGTTCCAGAACAAGTCTGATTTGTATAGCTTGTCGCTTGTTATGATTAGAAAAGAGAAGCATACTCAATAAAATCGCACAACGTGTCCCGCACTATTGGTCATGACAAAATGGACCATGTAGCAATGTATCTGAAGACCAATGTTGTTGGATAGCAAGATGTTTGTTCCTTACCATAAGCATTGTAATATATATATATAAAAATATTTCATTGTACAACATTTCAGCCATTTTACAATATCCGTCATCAAGGTCGTCATATATATATATATAAAAATATTATATTGTACAACATTTCAGCCATTTTACAATATCCGTCATCAAGGTCGTCATACACAAAAGTTACAAAACATTATGTTGAGATTTTCCGTCACTGCATTGATAACTGCACTCAGTAATTGTATCACTTATCTTAACTTAGCTTCACCCTCTGTGGGTTTGAAGCACCAACTTCCACGTTGTGGTGAACAGGAATCCATCATCACTAATACAATTTTGAGGGTTTCTATAAATCTCTACAGATACTTGAACTAGTCGTTGATGGGCTTTGTAGTTTTTGCCAGTACTTCAATTTTGTTGAAATTTGTGATATGTGGACATGATAATGAATGTTCGACGAATGCAGATTTGGTTGGCTGTTGAAACCTTGAAGTTTTAAATTCCATGTTATNTATTACCAATACTAAAATACTGTAGTTGTGTTTGGGACCCTCACCAAGTAGGTTAAAAAAAATCCATTGAAGGGGTACAGCGTATGGCAGCAAGGTTTGTGTTGGGTCGTTACGATANAAAAATATTTCATTGACACTAGTGTCACTCCACTTTGATAATCTAGATTTGGTAGAGCCTTTTTTATGTAACGTTTCGGTAAAACTTGTTTCTCTTCTGCAATACGACAACAAATTTTGGTGGTGTCACAAATAGTTAAAAAAAATTATTTCTGCAGAACTAGAAGTCACATTAGATTTATACACAACTAAATGAATTGTCAAATGTATGGACAGAAGGTGTGAATGTACCCGATTTCCACTGAACATCAAGTCCATCACCTTTTTCAGCTTTTTAGGAGTAATCTGAGGCTTGTTGCCACTCTCTGAACTACTAGACACATTTATGTCTCACTGTTATCAAGTGATAAATCATTAGAAATTATTTCCTTTAACACCTGAGCTATATCATCATGAATAAACATTCTTCTGCTGGGTGCTGCCATGACTGTATCAGTGGTTTACACATGCTCGTTATATAAGTGTTTCAGTTGTTAAGCAAAGACCTTGTGTTCAATAATTTTTCTTGTGTCTCAAGAGATGACAGAACACACTTAGAAACTGGTCTGGTACCTCGAGGTAACTTGAGCGCCGAACTAATAACACAGTGTGCGATCGAGCAAACTCTACTATTGCAACTGCAACACGTAAGCGACATAGAATATAAATGAGTTAATTTCTGTCGAAAACTGGTGTAGGTACACATTATGTTAATTGGAATTATAGACTTTACCGTACACCAGATGTTCTCGCTAGATACAGTAGGTAGTTGCTCTAAATGTATCAATATTTACAGGTTGTGAACCGTGTGGTTATCAAAAGTTCGAAAGGTCTAGATTTGTTAAAATATATTGCATATTAACAAACTTTAAAGTGAGAAATTTGGTGATAAGGATTATCTAATGGTAAGTTTTAGCAAGCCTTCAGTGAAATGCTAAGATGTGGTTTCTGTAGTATCTTACATTGAATGGGTTGTGCAAGTTTATTCTCATTTAGATATGCTCATTTCTGACAAGTGGTGGTTGTTCAAAACCAGATGAAATGGTATTTTGCCCCTGCAGTGTTCAATTAACGCAACATGTAATAAGCAGTGTAGTAAAAGAGGGCCCAATATTTAATCGATAGTGTTGTTTTAATAAGTGTATTGTCTCGAGGTGTCATTGTTTTCGTTTGTTTTGCTATTTCACTAGATTCCTGTATGCCTGGATTTAACTACCTTTTCTGTAGTCTGAGGTTGTTAGCTTTTGACAAGTTTAATCATTCAACAGTTTTTTTAACTACGTTTATAAAAGAAATATGGAGTTAAGGATGGTTTGTGCTTTCATTAGGTACAGCAGTTCAATTTTGTCCCCATGTAACAAGTGAACGTTGTATTTTTTTTAAAAGCTGGCTTTTCTATGTTCGTTGTTGATTTGTTACCGTCAGCATTGTGAAAGTCTGAATAATTTCTGAAAGACGAATTATAGATGTGCAAACTATTATATTGTCAGCTTTATACAAAATAACTTTGGATTAGTGGTGGGTAAGTCCTGGGAACTTATTTTGGGGAAACATTCCAGGGAGGGAATATTTCCGAAAAAGGGAATTTACTGGGAATATTGGTCAAAAATATGTTTAATACAAGATTTTTGTGTTTTATACATATTTAAAAATCTTTTTCATTCACATGAAATCAGATGTTTTCAAGATACTGGTAGGAAACCTAAAATAAATCACTTCTACATCAACAGTTCATTAATCTAAATGCATTCATGTGCTCAATCCCAGATTGTTATTTTGCAAACCTTTGTTCTGTGATGACTAAACTTTATATATATTCAGAGCCGAATTTTTATAGCAAAAATTTTGCAAGTGTGTAGCATTTATTTTAAAAGATTTAGCATATTGTAGCCAGAAAATGTTGAATTTTTAGCAGTTTGTAGCATTAATTTTAAAACATAAATTTAGTACATATTTCGATATTTGTAAAATATCTAATACAATAGTGCACAACACTATTTTAAAAAGAGTAATTATAACCTTAAGTACAATAATTTAAAGTTTTATTGCAATAAAAGTCGTACTATTGTGTATTAAACTATTTGATCATTTATCACTAGGTGCACTGTAAAATACAGAAGAACAGTCAATAATGACAAGTACTGGTTATTTAAATAAAACAATCACTCATGAGTTTGCTTATTAAAAAAATTGTTTTCATTTTTAACAGTTTTATCATTATTATTTTGCTAATATTGTGTATTTTCTCTAGTAATCGCTATTATCGCAGGTATAGGAGAATTTCTCTAAAATTCGCGGAAATTATTTTCACATTTTTGTCACTCATAACACCTAATTTGTGCAGTTACCAGATGGTAAATATATATTATATATTTTGCGCTTATCGTTAATGCTACAAAAGTACGGCCCTATATATATTCTTAATGAAATGAGATGTTGGAGTATGTATTTACAATTTATAATATACTAACATGTGGTAAAGTAGGCCAAGTGGTAGAAAGAAGGAATTTGTTTCTAGTTTATTTTAGTTGTAGAGACTGAGTGTGTAATAAATTATTTAATATTTATTCTACAGAGAAACAAATGTAATAACTGGACTCCATGAAAAGTGTAGGACTGCAAGTGGTAACACAGAAATTTCAGTAGGCACATAATCAAAATAAAATAACCAATTTAAAAAATGTTCGGGAGGAGTGTTTGTCACATTACATCCAATTAGTTAAAATAAAGAAACTACGAAAATCACTTGAATGATTTGATTATTTCACAATGTTAAAGGTATCAAGTCCTGTTTATTCTTTCTTTTAATTTTGTAAATACTTTCAATATACATTAGTCCAGAACAAACAAATCACAGAACAAACAAATCAATACATGATTAAGTAATTTTTTTTCGAACTTCACTTGAAAAGTCAAAAATCAAAAGTAAACTGAAAAGTCAACTTTTATGTGAAAGTAAACTTTTAAATGAAAGTCGCCTTTTTAGTGAAAGTCGCCTTTTACGGTGAAGTCTGTAAGCTTGATTTTGGAAAAGTCAGTCAGCCAATTAGTCGGTTGTTTGGCTAACCAATTTTTTTCGGATAGTCTAGTTTTCGATAATTTGTACATTATCGACTGTATACGGTAATAATATTTTGAGACCAAACGATTTAGTATTTAGGGTATACATGCAACAAATGCCACCCAAATCATGTGCTATCAAATAAAAGTTTTGTTTGGGTAATCATGCTAATGAATACATTAGGCACCAGTGTATATCTGTGGGGCTGGGACACAGTGGCGTGGCCAGGTCATGGTGATAAAAAAGAGCGGAGCTATTGCGTGTTGCCTACCTTAATGGGGTTGATAGGATTCAATGTCCTCCACACTACATGACGTGATCCGAAATTACATACATGCTCGAGCATTAGTGATTTGAAGACCCTATTTTCTAGAGAAGATCCAGCGGTCTTAATTTTATTTATAGTTTAAATTTACATGCCGTCTTTAATTTATGTGCACAAATAACAAAAATAATGCTGTCACATGTTGTTAATATTTGAAATAAGTCGCAGAAAACGCTTCAGGTTTCGTATGGGTTCTATGGGGAATAACTTGAGATGGGGAACACAGGTTCCGATGACGCCTCTGTGATGTCACACTGACGAGCTTAACTAGAACACTTGTGATGTCACGTAGCGTTGAAATGAGGCGTCTCCAATCCTATTTTCCTCATCTCAAGTGACTCTTCACGAAAACCGAAAATTTGATTGAAACTGCCAGCTAGTACAAACTTATTAAAGACACTTTCCAAGAAACACTTAAATTGACCTACATATCTCCCAAGAAATTGTAGAATTTATTGTATAAGTACAGTTAGTAAAACAATAAATGCTCCTCAAATAGCAGTCAAACATAAAATAATGATTCATAAAATAGCTGCAATACATAATACCTAATTGACTTATGCCTACTGTATTTTAAGTATTGTTACTCAGCAAGGAAAAATTAAAACTAGTGTTTATTTAGATAAATGTTTCCAGTAATTTGCATGTAAAGTTTTTCAGCTAGCCAATTTTGTTGTAAAATATACAACTGTATGTACTCATTGAAAGTTTTGTTGAGTCTTTTTAAGTTTTATTTAATAATTGCACTCAACATGTAAATGCACTTTTTGAAACAAATGTTTCCAGTTTTGAGTAATGTTCGGGGGATATTCCTAGAAAGGTTACATTCCCGGGGAATATTCCCACCTATCCACCACTACTCCATAATATTTCCATTCTATAATACCCACTGCACTTTTCGATATATTTTTACTTATGTAAATATCTTGTATTGTACTTAGGAGTTAAATAAACTTTTGCAGATTGTCAGTGTGCTGACCCCCAGGCACATATTATGGAGGTTTGACATTTACGTTGTAAAAGTTTAATGGTAGTTTTGATGTATTGACATTTTTTCTTGGGCAAATTTTTACAGTTTAGTGTCTTTCCATTGTGTGTATTTATGCCAAATATTCTTAAAATATATGCATCACAATAGAATATATATGCCCTTTGCGGACAATGTTTGAATGTATTGTCTGGATAATTTTCACTGGCATTCGACTGCATTTACTGTTTCTATCAGTTTGAATGTTCAGTTTACTGACACAGGTTTACATGGAGAGTCCTGCACAAGTTTTAGCTGATTGTATAGACAACAACTTGGAAATGAAACCGTAACATGTTTTCCTCATTGTGCGTATCTTTACATTTTTTCCATAAATTGCTATCCGTACCATTATTTTATTTATGGCAGTGCATTCTTGAGGGGTTGGCATGATGAAAGGAACAAGTGAGTGTTGTGTGTGTGAAGGTGTGAATATATTATCACAGTAATTAATTTGTAAACTGAATTTCTATATGGTCGAGTATTGTACCTCTGAGCAACTTTGACAATGTACTTGAGTGTTTGTAATTTGCTGTGTTGTTGTTGGTATAAATGACTTTAAAATAGTTACCAGACTTTTGCCACAGTGGGAAAAGCTGAATTAATTTGAGTGTGTGTCCCTATTTGAACCAGCCATAAAAGTTACTTCAAACTATATTGTATTCTTTATTAAACTTTGTCTTGCCCTCTGTTCTTAAATATATTTGTGGGACTGCATGTTCAATAAATATACAGTATACACACTTGGATTTCTCAATGAGAGGTTGGTGTCAAAACAGACCCAAGTCGTTATTGTACCCTGAAGTCAAATTTTAAATGAACTTTGTCAGACATGTTTTGGTTGAACAATCTTTTTGATGGATTATATGATTGGACACTGAAGGTGTAAAAGACTGACGTTGAAAAAAATAGGCATGTGCGATGTTAAGAGAGGTTGCAATTGATTTCACATTGTACAAGTTGCTAATAGTTTTAACAAACAGAAATGTAAAACATTGGTTAGGTTACTAGTTCTGTGAGGTACAGGAAATTATTCCTTAGGTCTGCATTTACCTTTCTTTTTGAAAACTTGCAGTTATATGTAACTTCTACACTAAATTTGTTGTAAGACTAATGCATATTACCTCATGGGTTTTGATAATTTAAGTGTTAATGAAGGTCTCACTGAAGCCTCAGAGCTAGCAACTTCAAATCAGTAAAATCTCTGGTATATAAGTGTTAATATTTTTATGGTTCTAAGAATTAAAACAGTCTGCAACTTCACCTTAAATAAATAGAAAACTGGCACAGTGGGAGTCGTTAGTCTATAAATAAGGGCTGGGTTCCTTTTAATGCAGTGAAGGGAGAAATGGCAATATGAAAATATAAGGCAAACGCTATTTAAATTTGTAATTTCACTTTTAAGCAATTAAAACAAAGATGTTTTTTATTAGCATTTTCAAAGTGTTTAAGCAAGCTTCACTTTATGAGCACTAACTTTACACAAGCACTGCCGTTGTGGACAACCCTTAGTAGAATTGGTCTTGAAAAAATTGTCAGTTTGAACATTTTTCAACTAGAGTTTGTTGGACACCATGCTGTTCACTTGGTGCAGAGCACTACCTACCTGTATGGGTTTGTAACAGTTTAGCTGACTTTGTTAAATTCCTTTAAATTCCAAGAAATGCATGCTGCACACATAAGGTGACACAATTTATTTTGTGGGTAAAGGTGCAAAGACAGTTCTGATAAACTCATTTGCTGCTTTTTTACCATCAAGTTTTGTCCCATGTCTAAAAAAATGTTCCTTTAACTTAAAAAAGAAATTATTAGGTTTCTTGGTCAAGTAAATAAATGTCTGTAGATAATAGTTATGGAAACTAAAGTTCACCCCCTAATAACAGATAACTTGAGAATGCATGTGTTGATATTAGAATGTTTGGAAGAAACTTTAGATTGGTAGGGAAATTACAAATGGCAAGGAAAGAAACTTTTTGTACAGTTTATTATTAGTTTTTGAAATTCTAATTGTTCATGTGAACATAAATTGAGATTGACTATGTCAACATTCTCAAAATAATTTGACAGGCAATTGTCCATATACGAGTTCCACAGTGTAATCTGAGTGGAATTAGAAGTGGCAGTTGGTATTTTATAATTGCTCAGTTTGTTTTTAGGATGTATTCGGGGGGGGGGGGGGGAGGTTACACGTACTTGTAGATTTACCAATACGACCTCTGGAGTAAAATTATGCATTCAGTTTGCTTGTAGTATCAAATCATCTTTGCATAAAGCACATTTTCTTTTAGGTGTTGTAACCTAAACTGTTCAAAATGCTAGTGTGAAGCATATTTTAGACCTGTGCCAAAGTAGCTGTTATAACTATTAATTTTACAGGATTATCATTAACAGTCTAGTTGACTTAAGCCAAGTACATAGTTATTTTGCATTTTACTTTAATTATCAGTAGTGAAAGACATTTGAATGGGAACTATTCAGGAGTACTTTTTAATTCCCACGCAAACCTTGTGAAAATTAGTTTACTGTTAATTAGGTATCTGCGACTTGGTTATCCAGGGTTCCCACTAACGGGAATAGCAACTTGCTGAAGTCACCTAATGCCCACTTACATTTTGTCACAGATAATACACAATTGTTTTCCCTTTCTTCCTGTCCTAACAAAAGATTATGGATATCACTATTTGTAGCTGAATTGAGTAGGTATCGATAAATCAAAAATGGAATGGATTTTGTAAATGTATTTTTATCTAAACTAGGTGTACAGTGGGATGGGGTCAGTAAAGCAACTCAATAAAAATGTTTGACAGTCTTAGGTAGACAAAATTTTACATATTGTATTTTAAGTTTTAAAGTAATTAAGTCTCGTAGTTACTGCCAGGTATAAAACTGGAAGTCAACTAACTTCCAGCTTTATTGTTTTAGTGGGAGCCCTGTGTATCAAACTATTTTTCAAAATGAGGTGAGGTAATTAAGCAATATTTTTTTGTTGGAAAAGACGTGAATGCCATCTGTCTGCATAAAAGTATTGGGACATCATGGTATTCTTTTTTAATCGGGAATTTCGGTTTAGGTTCTAACTGTAGAATTTTTCTCCCCTTCTCTTTTATGTGAATCGGTACTGATGCCACTCCTTGGATGCTAATGTTTCTTCACGAATTTATATTCCTCTGATGAACTGATAACTTACTATTGACATTATGTAACATGACCTATAGGATCCAAAGGCTTTCATGGATGCTTACGACCGCGGTCGTTATGAACAAGGTGGACCTCAAGCTGGTCGTGACATGCGCGGAGGAGCAGGAGGAATGGAAGATATTTCAGCAACGATGGCTGGAGGTCCCGGAGGACCAGGAGCAAGACAAAACATGGGAGGTGGCCAGCGAGGAAATTGGGGACGTAATGAACGTCGGCCAGGAGACGACTATCAGGCCAAAAGGCGGCGATACTAAGGATGTATTCATATATTATCAATCTTTGACAAGAATGGATGACATTTTCATTGTTGCAGTGTTAGGCATTAATACAAGAAAAGACCAAGACTATTACTTTGATATCATTTTATGTTTATAGTGAGCATTGCTCTTTGATGAATTTTTTTTTTCGAGCTTTCGATGTGTAAGTGCATTTACCATGGAATATTTTGTGTCTTCAAGGCGAGAGGTTGTAGTTCTTCATGATCTATGTAATCACAAAAACCTTGCATGTCGTCTTTGGAAAATACAAGACTGCGTTTTGAGCCCTGGCTCTTAGATTTATAGGTAAGAGTATTTAAACGTGAAGTCTCATTTCTAGCTCAGGCTGGAAATCAATAGACTGTTCAACATTTAGCAATTACAGTTAAGTGTTTTCTTGGAACATTACGTATCAAACGATAATGACATTAGTTACATAAAATATAATGTAAGGCACCATTTTATGTGAATAACATAACGTTTTAATAAATGTGGTACATAAATTAAAATTATATTTTTATGTAATTTCAACCATTCCTCATTTTTATAGTCAATACATGTGTTTTTAAGAGGAGTATCTAGAGCTCTCCAAAGTAAGTGACATGCAGCTTGCAATTTTCAGTAATACGTGTGATGTCCAAATGGGAAAAGATAGTATCTAGATTTAATGTAATAATAGACATCCGTTATATTCTCCGAATTGCAAAGTAGCCAAGAGGTTTTCTTTGGAGCTTCTCGTTGCTTGAGCATGTCCGAGTTCGGGAGTTGAGAAAGCTTTGTCGATTTGATAACCTTTATTTATGCAGATGAAAATGCAAGAAGATTAAAAGAAGAAAGCAATCTTTACCTGATGTCAAGGAAGCAAGGTCATCTATAAAACTGGTACCAGATGCACCCACCTGTTGTGGAAACCATTCAGCAGACTTGGGAGTACATTCAGTTGAATGTTACGATGACTTGCTGGTGCCTCATATGCAGGAGTACTTAATGAAAGTGGAAACTGTATGCAACACTTGCTTTGGACAGCTCTGTATACAAGATTTGATTAAGGTACTTGGGAGATCGTCGTGTTTTAAATATCAGTCCGAGGATGCTGTTGAGGACATGCCTAAAATTTTAGGTATACAAATTTTTTTGCAATTTTGTACACAATTAATTTGAAAGTTATTTACTGATGCACATTTATGGATATTTTGGAATTGTCACTTTGGGATCCCTTTGTCACTTGAATACGAAGAGATTCATTTAGTGGGGATTAAAATTGCACGGGAATCGGAAACTTCGTAAGAAAAAAATGCCCCGTGTATGCATTATAGATGCAAACTTTAGATCCTGTGAAAGCGAGGAATTTACTGATAAGATGTCCTGAATCCAGATTCAGTGCACTTGTGATTTGAGTCACCTGTCTTTCAGACTTCATAATAGGGAGATTTTTCTGTTAGTGATTGACTATTTCCCAGAAGCTCCAAAATTCCACACAGAAAACCTTCTACTGCCCTTTGTATAGTTTGTAACTTACCCAAAGTTATACACGTGGGTTATCATGCACTAACCTTCACTGTCCGATGATAATAAATGTGTTTCACTACTNCTATAATTAATTACTCACATAAAGTCCCTCGTATCCTAACAGTGATGGTCTTAGCGTCATCCAAGCCAAACCTCGTATGAAGAATTTTAGAATATGGCCACGTGATACAGGACTAAAGATATGCCGATTAAATTTAATTGATTTCTTTACTTGTTTTTACCTCATTGGCAAAAACGTATGTTCAAAAATGCTACAACTGGATTGAACATACAAAAGTGAAATACGGAGTTTATGNACGAGGACCGATGTCCGTAAAATGAAAGAGGAAACACAAATAAATGATAAAATAACTAACGTTCGAATTTCAATAACACTTATATTACAGATTTTATTTAGTTATGCATGAAAGCAGCCGAAAAGGCAGTTTCCACACTTCACCTGAAGCAGAAGAACAAACTAACAGACATTTAATTTAGGCGATTAAAAACAAGAAAATCACTAACATCGCAACAGAGATCTTCGCATTACATCATGAAGCATGGATGCATGCTTTTAATTAAATTGTCTCGTATTGGCTGAAAATGTAGTCTATAATCTAAAATAATTCTTAGGTGCGGCCTTATTATCCTAATATAAATAGTATATTTAGACCATAAACTCCGAATTTCACTTTTGTATGTTCAATCCAGTTGTAGCATTTTTGAATATACGTTTTTGCCAATGAGGTAAAAACAAGTAAAGAAATCAATTAAGTTTAATCGGCATATCTTTCGTCCTGCATCACCTGGCCATATTCTAAAATTCTTCATACGAGGTTTGGCTTGGATGATGCTAAGACCATCACTGTTAGGATACGAGTGACTTTATGCGAGTAATTAATTATAGGAGTAGTGAAACACATTTATAATCATCGGACAGTGAAGGTTAGTGCATGATAAACCACGTGTATAACTTTGGGTAAGTTACAAACTTTACAAAGGGCAGTAGAAGGTTTTCTGTGTGGAATTTTGGAGCTTCTGGGAAATAGTGGATCACTAAAAGAAAAATCTCCCTAGGTGACATATATATGTAACATTCTAAAATAATTGTAGTTTGCCAGCTTTGAGTAACCAAATAAACATTTACTGTTGTCAGTGTTTTGTGTGATGGCCAAGTTCTGTTTTAAAATCTCTTAATTTAATCTTAAACTATAAACAGTACTCTGAAATTTTAGTTGGTGAGGACTGGCAAATATTCAGATCTAGGCCACACATTTTCGACAATAATTATATGGAAAAGGTAGTTTATTTTCATGTGTACAGCTTATGATTTTGTTGGTATTTTTCCATTAGGAACTATATCCCATTTTCTACCCAAAATAAAATTGGATCATAGCTGTCAAAGGTTTTGCAATAAGTTTTTGCAGGCTTTGTGGAGCCTTTATACTTAAGTTTTAAAGCTGTGCTTCCAAATAACAGTTTTTCAAAACCTGCAATTTTGGCTCTGTATGGGGATAAAGAAATATATGGTTAATATTACACTGTCAGATTCAGTGATTAACCATTTTCTCTAATGGCTTGGTGTAGGCAATAACCTCTGAATATTTGAATTTTTACAACTAAATTCTACTGAGGGCCTCTGGTGAGAAACATGGATTAAGAATTTTGCGTTGTGGAATGACATTTTATTTTTTATTAAACCAAGATTATGAAGAGTGACATATAAGCAGCTTTTGAAGATCCTCCATTTTCGCAGGTGGTATTGTTCGTAGCTGAATTAATACCTTGTGCTTTGATCTTGACTACAGTACATGATTGATGGACCTTATTCATTGGTCACTAAAGTCTGAGCTTAATCAGTTTCTTTTGTCCTTATTGTAATTGTGAGGAAGCTTAAAAAATGCAGTCTCTCATGTTCAAAGGGAATACTAACCATGTTTCAATACATTGGGCTTAATAACCTGAGGAAAGCATAAACTTTCTGCAGCTTTATCCTCAGATCTCAGGGAATGCATTTCATACCTTTAACAGCAATTTCCACCCATTGCTTATGACACTTTTTTTTAAGAGCTGCTTTATAGTGTCTTGCTGCACTGTTGACGTTGACCAGATTACTGTGCTTTATTAACCTGTATTGCTTTCGTTGGAGTTGCACAAAGTAGTTATTAACCTTAACCAAATGCAAGCACATGATTTAATATATTGCATTATTTGGAAACAGTTTGGAAATACAGGCAACTCTTGGTAAACAAGTTCCGATCTAAGACGTTGCTGGTTACTTGTATCTTGGGTTCCTGTATTATATATAAACAGCAATTTTAAAGCATTAAAACCATGTATTCTAAACTTGGAATGGCCAATACAGTGTTTTATGGTAAATCATATAGAGGCACCTAAAATATGTATTGGCGACTTTTGTAACATTTTTGTATGTATTGTGATGTTTGTTATAGCGAAAGTTTGTAAACCAAAAGTTGCCTGTAGTCCATCTGACTGAAAGGTGTAGATAAATAAAGTAATGCCTTAAGCCGTGCTCTATGTAGACCTGTCAACTGTTTCGATTTCAACCCAGGTTGTTCACAGTATACATATTTTGAGTGTCATCCCTAAAGCAGTGTGTGGAAATGCCCTAGCTTAAACCAAATTAACCAATTGAAGCTTAAACCTACTTTCATTGCTTAATAAAATGGATAAATGCCACAGTTTGTCTCCTTATCTAGACCAGCTATAAACAAATCATTGTACCATTTGAGGACATGGGTGGACTAAAGATTTAACTTCAAAAACATGGTTTTGAGTAAACTGAAATTGAAAGTTGAATATCATGGCGAACTTGTAATATGCTTCAACTTGAACATCTCTTTTGCCTCCTAGGAGTGAGCTTGAAGAACTAAATGCAGAGTGGTTGTGGAATTTAGTATTAAGATTTAAAGTATGCAATGGGAGAAATAACAGCTTAATCGACATTACATTTTTAGTCTACCCAGGCCCTCATAAGGGAATTTGTCAATCTAGTTGCAGAAGGTGTGAAAGACTAAGTGTTCTTAATTGATGCAATTTCTCTCCTACCTAGATTGATCCAGTTGTCAATATAACTAGAAAAGTGCAGCTGGAGTTTCATTATAGCCTGGGATAATTTATCCCTTGAGTGTTTAATCTTACAATTGTCACTGCCATATCATTGGAACTGTTGAACTAAACTACCTTCCATTTGTACAAGTTTTAACAACTGTACAAAAATGGTAAAATGTATAAAGCTAGCTGTGTTTTTAATATATAGGCTAAATCTTCCATAAATAACATTTAAGTGCATTATAGTAGAACCCCGATTATCCTAACCAGATTTCGGGTATGAGAAATTTAGAATAATCTGGAAGTTTTATGTTCACTGTAAAGTTTATTCAAAAACTTGTTTATTTACTACTACATGCATAGCCTATTGACTGAAAAATGTTCATAATTTACAAGTACTTTACGTATTAAGTTATTAACTGCTTTGAAAATAGATATCTTTGTTAGACTTTTTTTTCTGTAAAGTCCCTCCACAGTTTTATTAACAGCATGTTGATAATAAATGAAAAAGTTCAGGCCGTTTCGGTTAAGCGAAGTTAGGATAACTGGGGTAGTGCTGTATATAAGTATATTATTTACACTTAAAGAGTGTGGTATATCAGATTCTTTTACCATGAAGTTGATATCAAATAATATATAGCACTAAATCAGTCCCCCAATTGAATAAAAATTATCTCCATAAAGGTGTACGGTAAAACATCGTTGATACTGCTGCACGTTGTATGTCAAGAGTGTAGGTTTTCAGGAGATCAGAAAAACATTTTTCTTTGTTTTTCCTTGGTTCAAACTCTCAAATTTATATTGGTAATGATGGAACAGTATCTTTATTTTTATCAGAAAATTGCACACCAGTTGCAGTAACCAAACCTAGAGGTATTATACATTTGTCTTATTGCCACTGTGCACTAGCTACTGGCCGTCAAGATTGAAGTGCTGTAGAATGTGGAATTTTGGTTACAAAAATGCAGTTATTGTCCCAAAATCAATTTTTTTAATGATATATAACTAGTGGTGGGTCGAAGGTTCGTCCGACGAACCGAACCGAACCCTTCGGGTTCGAAATCGAACTTTTTGGTAAGTTGGGTTCGGGTTCACGAACTTTTGCGAACCCGGGTTCAAATTTTAAAATTTTACAAAGGAACTTTTTGTTAGTGGTGGGTCGAAGGTTCGTCTGNCGAACCNAACCGAACCCTNAGGGTTCGGTTCGGGTTCGAAAGTAGAACTTTTTGGTAGGTTTGGTTCGGATGCAAAAACCAGGGTTCGACCCACCCCTATATATAACATATATCAGCGACAATATTGCTAACGAAGATATTTCCAGGCAGTTTGTAAAATAGTTTGACTTCACCAGTTACAGAATAATACATTTTACATCCAGTGCTAATATAATTAGAAGTACTTATGGAAGTACAATAACATACAGTAGTATAAATGTGTCTAGATAAAAGAGTACTCCAGCTTGTACAGGTGTATTAATTAGTTTATATACTGCAGAAAGTTACGTGGTTGAGATAATCTGCTTAGTTTAAACTTGTAATATATTTTTGTTAATTCAACAGTAATACATGAAATTTGTGTAAAATCAAATTTTCTGTGGTAATGCCAAACCTATTTGAATGGCTCTAGATGAAATCCCTAAATATAATAACTACAACAATCAAAAGCTTGGTAATTGTTTTTAGGTTAAAGTATTTGCTCATTGTATCATCAAAGCCTCCATAAATGTTGATAGTGATTTCGATATTTAGTAACTGAAAGCAACCTACTGCACTAATGTTTTTTGGCAGGAGGTTTTCAATTTAAAACTGCCCAACAAGATTAATGTTATGTTGGGCCAGTCGATGGGTAGCATTAGTGATTCCCGTCATTGTTTTGAGTAACTTTTTGATATTTTTTTTTTTTGCTCTCTTGGCATACTCTTACAATCTTGGAATCTCAGTGAATGAGTCGAGGCTAGGAATGTTTACAACAACAAAAGAACAGCTTTTGTTAGTGTAACAATAAAACATTGTTTGATGCAACTAATGTTAATTAACACAACAAGCAAAGGAAAACAGTGTCGGGGAGGAAGTAGTGGATATGATTCAAAGCATTCCTAATGTTTTTATAGGAAATGCTATGTTGCTGGGTTTTTTAAAACAAAATTGAGGTTCTTGCCATCTTCTAGATGAACCCTCATCTACAATCAGTAATACAAAATACATCTACATACTGTAATTTCTTAATTTCCTATATTTTAAACAAAATAATATGGGAGGGGAAAATTATGCATTGATTTAAAACTCATCATAAAACTTGTTCTTCCTCGCAATTGTAGCATAATTGCTGGAATTAAATTAAATTTCTATTAACTAGCAACTAACACATTTGTGCAGTCAACAGTTTCTGTAGTGAATGCATTTAAATGCTAATGACTTATTAAAATGCAGCAAGGTGAAATTTTTAAGGGTGACTGATATTTAAAACCTCACAGAAGTAGTTGTGAAGAGGATAATATTTTTAAAGCTGCCAAGGTTTGCTAAACAAATAAGACTGAACAAAATTGGGTGTAAAACCAGAAGGGGTTGGGTGAACGTGGTATTCGAGATTTTAATAAAGGAGTGGGTGTGTGCAAATGCGTAGTCAGTCTTTTCCGTAACATTTGGAAATGCCCAAATGGCAGTGGTTGATATAAATACACAACAAAGATTAGCAACTTTATACTCTTGATCATTCAGCTAAATGGAATAAAAAAGTATTCAACATTTTGAGTGAAACTTTTGTGCATATGTATTAAGCAGCTTTTAACAACTTAAGAGTCGGCTTTAGTCAGAGCGCGGGTAACGACTATTTCAGGTGCATTTTGGGTCACTATTACCAAACAAAGACCAAAATGGAAAAAGTAGAACTATAGCTCACTTCAAAATTCTTTCCTTTACACGCTGGTGCATGATTTGTTAAAAACTATAGTGTATTAAGTGCGTAATCTGAGTNATAAAGAAAAGAACGTCTGATTTGAATTAGAACTCAGATTGCGNNNTTAATACANTATAGTTTTTAACAAATCGTGCACCAGCGTGTAAAGGGAAGAATTTTGAAGTGAGCTATAGTTCTACTTTTTCCATTTCGGTCTTTGTTTGGTAATAGTGACCCAAAATGCACCTGAAATAGTCGTTTCCCGCGCCCTGACTGAAGCCGACTCTTAAATACAGTATGCAGAAAATTTGGGGACCAGTGTAACACTCAGTGCAATGAGAGTAAGTAGTTTGTAATTCATGGCCCCATTTAGTTCAAGTTGTTCCTAAAGCACAATGAAAATACAAGTACTGTATACAGAATAATAAGCTTTTTGTGGATATTAAATAATGCTATTTCTGAAGTTTCTTATTGTTGTGTTTAGTAGAAGATGGCAGGGGGGATCTTCTGTTGATAAAGAATGTAATGTATGTAATGCAAATACATATACTGGTACACTAGTGATGAAGATGAAAGTAAATGAAAGATTAATTTGGGATATCAGTTATGGTCCAATTATCTGTATAGCAAAACCCCTACTCAGTCGTATATCAGAAAATCCACTGGGTCATCTTTTTTTTTTTTAAATGAAGGATATTTTAAGGTAAAATTCATTTAAACTTGTTAAATATTCCATCACTTGGTCATATGAATTGCGTTAAGCATGCTCTGGATTGGTAAAACATAGATGAGGTGGGAGAAATTTGGGTCAGTTTTTCCCCAGTTTGTATGAAGATGGAGTTTACAAGTGAAGATGCTGGTGTAGAAGGCAGAAGACTAGAATGCAGTGTACAAGGAAACTGGAGAGATTCATCAGGAGATGTAAGCAGAGGAAGAAACTGACACTTGTAGCACTCTGGTCACATTTGTGGCAGTAATAGATTTAGGGGAATGGAAGTTTCAAATGGAAGTAGTATAACAGACAAACTCGTGTATCCTTGTTGAATATGTGTAGCAAATTTTTTTTTCCTGGAGATTTTTCACATAGAACTGGTTTAGATTTCTATGTAAAATGTTATGCTTAGTAATTGATCTGTCTCAAATGAATAACAATAAGATGTGTGTTGGGTAATGTTTTTCTGTTTTCTTTTTGCAACATTACCACCCACAGTTCAGGTTACTTCTAAGCAAAGAGGATACACCAGCACATATTTTAGCCTTGTTCACTAGCAAGGAATCCACCCATAGAGTTTGGTATACCTCATATGCGTATCGTATTAGTGGAAAGTGTAGAAGCTTGTTACTCTCAAATGTGCAATAAGGGGGAGTTATTTTTTAAATTTTTTAAAAAACTTTCATCTCTTCTGAATTTGTAATAAGTAATTATTTTGTTCAGAATTAAAAGTTCTTGTGTATATGGACTCTTGTTGGGCATTACCACTGTCTGCAGATAGTCTGGTTTTATTGAAGTTTTACATGCATAGCTTTTGGGTTGTGTAAGTTTTATATATTATTGCTGATAACTAAATAACATTTGTTTTCAAAGTTAATAGGAAGTAGTTAAAAAGAAAATATTTCCTATTAAAATCTTCAATCAATAATGTAGTAGTACAGGGAATCATTGCCAGTATGGGGTTAATCTTTTGAAAAGCTGTAAATGTGCTTGTAATTGCTAAGCATAGCAGTTGGGCTTACACGTAGTCGTGGGTTTTCAGCTACTCTGCTGGATGTAGCAGTTTTGTTATTAAAAAATTGCTTTTGGTGTGCATTTGTATTTGACATTTTCTGTTTAATTATACCTTGGTTAATAACTTAAGCCCTCATTATTGAAGTCTCCATTCTCATCACTAATGACTGCTTCATGAACATGAGCATATGGTTCTCCATTTAAGTCTGGCATTGAGTATAGAATTACTTAACTTTTATTTAAATTTCATATTGGAATTTTTTCATTTGTTACACTGTTAAAACATTTATTACTGGGGACTTAAGCTCTTGTAAGTTACATAAACAGCAATTGGCACAAGTTTTTGTTCAGTGACAAAAAGAAAGGCCACAGAATGACTTCTATTCTGATTGATTTTGTTTTTCATGTAAAAAGTTATATGGGGGATTATGGTGAAATATCCAGTTTTGTGTAATGCCAAGCATTGAAGAAGTACAATTTGATGATTTTCTAATTGACTAAAAATAATTAGAATATTCCTTTTGTTGAGAGCCCAGTCTAATGTGTATGTTGTATTTCTTACAATATCCAAATTAGAAAAGTGCTAGTATTACAAGGAACAGGAATGACAGCAAGCCAATAAGGTAGAAAGCACAGAGGATGTGTGATTATAACTGCATTTACATAGTTGTCATGAATTGTATTCTTTGACCAAAAGGTATGACCACCCCCAAATGCAGACCTCACACATGCCTGGCGAATTATAACAGCCCATGTGTCAAGATGACACATCACAAGCATATAAAGCTTGATGCTAGACATCTGTGAACAGTTACAGCCTCTATCATGGGCAAAGTTCGCGACCTATCAGACCTGAAGAAAGGCATGGTCACATAGGTTATTGGGCTGCCTTCATTTCCGAAACAGTGGACTTTGTGAAATACCCACGTTCTGCAGTGGTAAAGGTGTATCAAGACTGGACAAATGGGACAGTTTTGAAGACCCGACATGCCAATTGTGGAGCCCCACACACTGTTGATCCCAGAGGTGAATGTTGTCTGAAATGGTTAGTCAGGACCGATCAGCGCGCTNCTGTTGATTGATTGACTGACTGTCCAAATGACCTGTGGGGCCATCAAAAAGGTCTCAAACATGATGGTACATCAAACCTTGTTGCACATCGGGCTCTGGAGCAGAGGCTTGGTGACAGCACCCATGCTGATGGCCGTTTGTTGCAAACTAGTCTGTCAGTTTGCACAGCAAGACAAAATCTGGACTCTGGCCGAGTGGCAACAGATAAATTACGGTTTCTGCTCCATTAAGTGGATGGACAGTGGCGTATTAGTGTGAAATTTCCAAGAACACTCCTGGGTACAATTATTTGCAGAAGGCAGACTGGTGGGGAATGTTTTCATGGCATGGATTGGGTCTGCTGATACCTCTGGANAGCACCCTGAATGCAAACGGTTACCTATCGATCGTCGCTGATGAGCTACACCCGTACATGTTGATGGGGCCAGGCAATGATACGAGGGCAGGTCAATAAGTCTTTAGAAAAAGAAGGAAAAAATATTTTTTTTTGGGTAAATTTTTGTTTATTTTTCGACATAATCTCCTTTTAGTTCAATACACTTTGTCAGACGTCCCTCCAACTTTTTCAAGCCTTCAGAAAAATATGATTGTGGTAGTTCCTCAAAATAAGCATGTGTGTGTGCGATGACTTCCTCATTTGACGTAATACGTTGTCCGCTGAGCCATTTTTTTAAATTTGGAAATAAGAAG
>KZ868932.1:26754-60693 GCA_003456935.1 Machilis hrabei | reverse complement strand
GAGACCACGTTATGAATACGGCTGAAACTTTACCAGTTACCTAGTGAGGAATGATGCTTACTAAAAACAGACCATTAGCGATGCTATGAGCACCATATCTTAGATTTTCTAAGGACTTATTGACCTGCCCTCGTATCTATCAGCAGGATAATGCACCATATCATAAAACACGACGAAGACTTCAAGCTACTCCCTTGGCCACACAATTCCCGGGATCTTACCCCTATTGGATAAAAATGGGATCCCCTTGATCAACACATCTGACTGATGGATCCTCCACGAAGGAATCTACAGGAACTCCAGAGTGCACTGCAACAGACATGGTCAACCAGTAGAAACCTTCCGCTGACTTATTGAATCCCTCCCACGGCGGCTGGCTATGCTGCGGAAGGGTATATTCTGGATACTAAGTAGGTGGTCATAATAATGTGACTGGACAGTGTATACTGAACCACATTCATTATAAAGAAAGTATGAAAAGGCTATTCTTGTGAAGGAGTGTGTTTGGGCAGCTATGGGGGTGTACAGAACGTAAATAAAAGTGTATTCATACAATATTGTCAGGGAAATTAATTTCAAATTTTCTGTGGACCAACATAATTTTGAAATCAGTGTTGTCATCTTCAGTAGTATGGATGGCCTAGGGATGACATTGTGTCAATTTAAAATAAAACTGACTAGATGTGATTTTTAAAATCGTTCTTAAGTGTATATTAATGGTTGGAAATGGTTTGGCTGTATGCCGTTATATAGTAGAAGTACTGAATTAATTTTTAATTTTTTCCATTTGTTTCAGAATTTTTAATGTTTGCTGTAACACCATTTTACTGCAAGAATATAACATACAAGAAATTGTGATAAAATAATTAATTGCATTATATTTTCAGGTGTAAAGTTATGCTTACTGAACCTTAGGAACTCGAAACTTGAAGAGGGTGCAAAGGTTTTAAATTGCGGTTTAGGAATGTAAGATTGATTTCTCTTAGATATGACAGAACTTTTAAAGTGCTGTTCAGTTATATGAAAACCTTTTCCTTTATGTGGAAAAAGTAATAGTAAGAGTTGGGTCTACATGGCTAAAACAATACCTAGATGTAGTGTAGAATTTGCAAAATTAATCTACTTGTACATTAATTTGTTCCATGTGCATGGGAGATAAACAAGAAAAGGCTGTAGTTCATTTGTTTTTATAATATGTACCAACCACTCGTAGTAAAAATAATACAGTAAATAAATATAGCTCCTTTTTGTTAGTACATAAATACCTTGTTTTTAGTAGTTTTATTGGCAGCTCAGGCCATAATAGAACTAAATATTCTTTAGATCGACTTTGTTTAATTAGAAGCTTGTCTATGCTGTGTGCTAGGACTTAATCTGAAAATCTGTATCCACTTAAAAATATACCTGAACTGTTTTGGTGATAAAATGGGCAAGACTGTTACTTTTTGAAAAATAATCCATTCAAACTGGACAGTTTGCAAATTTTGCATATCGTTTCCAAATTTTTAATCCTTATGGAGATATGGTTGAATTTGAAATACTGTTCACTGGATGATTTGAACAGAGCAGTCAAACTGCATTAGTTCAGACTGAATTGGCTGTGTATAATTTTAGTTTATTTTCACAGGTTTAACCTGAGGCGTTATTCATATTTGATGCGAAAGACTTATTATTGCTAATTTTTCATGTAAATATGTTCAAGCTTAAGGAATAGCGTTGAAGTTTGAAAAATATTGATGGTATTTTTTAAGTGTAGAATCATAAAAATTTTTTAGATCCATAAGCGAAGAGTAACGTGATTTAAGATGTTGACTGCATATGTTATATGCACTAGTGAAGGAACTGATTTTTTCAGAAGCTTTTCAGTTTCATCACTACAATATTTAGGTATAACCTTATAATGTATAGAATATTTTGAAAGCTTTTTTTTTGTGCCCAGTCGTAATGTCTGTGAATAAGTTTAACATACATGAAAAGTTTAAAACTGGATTTCATTTCAGACCACATTTTTTTTATTAGGAATTTTTGTCTAGGTGTGGCCTGTAAACCAGTAATTTCAAGTTTACACGTATTCATTAAAAATAAATTGATCCGAACCGAACTTGAACGAAGTATTGGCGTTTGTATGTAATGAGTGATTACAGTACATGTCCATGGTAACTTAAAAAGTAAGTTACTACCAGTCTATTTCAAATTGTAATGGCTAAGACTGGGAAGATTTCCACTACATTTGAAAGTGCCTGATAGTTCATGTAACAGTCTCCCAGTACGTTTTCTAACTAAGAGAAGAAAAACAACCTCTTGACTGAAAGTGGGAATGTTTTTGTCATATTGTTAGTTTTAATATAATCGGTTGCGATATTTTAAGATCCGCATGATGAAGTTCTTCACCCTTCTGTTGTAATCTTAAAGTATTCTTGGCTGTAGGGTGTGAATAAAACTCGTGATTAGCACGAGTTTTTTCACACCCTACAGCCAAGAATTCTTTAAGATTTTAAGATCCTTTGAAAAAGTACAAAAATGGTCTCGCATTATCAGAACAGTTCTGGGAGAATGAGCGGCAGTGACTGTGAACTAAAATCTGGTAGGCCAGGCCTATTTTATTATGTGATCATCTCCAAAATAATCTGTTTTATCATTAGGTATCCTACTCCGTGAAGATTTTCGCAGCTTGTGGAAGTAACTGACATTGCTTATTTTTCAGTACATTGTTCTTGGTGGTTTTCTTTTTCTTTTTTTTTTAATTAACAAGAATTTTTTTAACATTAAATCTATCCATTCCAAGATTTCTGTAGTGATATTAAAAAAAGATGTGACCTTTAACAATGCATTGTGCACCATTTGTGTCAACCACTTTCTATGATTCAGTTTCTGAAAAGTGATCTAAATAGCTATCTGCTCAGCTAAATTCACCCAGAGAACAAAAGTGTAGCTGAAAAGCACAATTGCAGTTTGGATTTGATCTGCCTTGCTCTATATATTTTTACATTTCTTACCAGTGGCAAGGAACATTTGGAAAAGTAGTTGTGCAAGTGGATTATGGGCTAGGTGTTGCCTTGCTACAAAATAGTTTGTGTTGTAATGCACAGGTGGACTGAATTTTAGATCTAGTTATCTACTTTATTTTTATTTTTTTGCAACCTACCAAGGTACCATGGATTTACGAGTTGATAATATGCATATGATTCTCATTAATTAAAAAACAACAAATAATTTAATAATAATAAAATTAATTTTCTAAATAGTAAAACAGTTTCACAGTACAGGGCTAGTTTTTCATAATAAAACAAAATGAGAAACTAGATCCAGACTTTTTAGTTGATGCAATAGTTATTTCTAATAGTTTGTTGAGAGAAGGATTGTAATTCTAATTGTAAATGTTAGTCAGACAATTTCAGTATCTTGATTTTATGCTCTCCATGTGTGAAGAAGCTGTTTCTCAAGTTGATTCTGCCTTCAAAATAGCAGTTAAACAAAGATTAGTAGACTTTAACCAGGTGGATCACGAAATAAGACCTAGAAAGTGTTTTCAGTCTCTCATACTTTCATTGGGATGTAAGATTACAGTTTCAAGACTCCCTCTAAATCTGATGTATTTGTGTTGAACATATGAGATTTTTGCAGAAATGAAATTTCTTGTCATCTATTTAAAAAAATGGGAATGACATAAAAACCAAAAGGGTGAAACTGCTTAACATTTTGAAATGCTCTCAGATTCTTGACAATACTTTTATTTGAATATAAAGTATTTAAAAAAGTACAGATCCTCATGCAGGTGCAGTTGGAGGATTGCGTTCTCAATCATTGTCGCTAACATCTGACATGATCGAGGACAGCATGATGGACAGCGATCGTCCCATAGTTACCACCACAGGGACGTTTAGGAAGCCTGGACCAGCATCCAAGAAGCCAACAAGGTAAAGCTTCATATTTCCAAGACAAATGGCTTGTATACAGTGGAACTGAAATGGTTTTAAAGGGCACTATCCAGAGATTCAGAAGCTGATAGCAGACGTCAACCCAGCAGCTTTGTTTATTAGAATCACACCTTCGCTACACCGACCACAACTACCTCAAACAGTACACCACTTACTGCAAGGATTATACACTGGGTAACTGTGCGTCTGGCGGGGTCCTACTAGCAGTAAGATCCCAGTTAGCATCAACACCTATTCCTCTCGCTTCCACACTTCAAGCAATAGCAGCCAAGGTCTTCCTCCCTCTAATGGTGACACTTTGTTCAGTTTACCTTCCACCTAACACAGACGTTTCACGAGGAGAACTACTTGCCCTCATAGCACAGTTACCTCCACCGTTCTTGATTATGGGCGATTTTAATGCCCATAATACGCTATGGGGCTCCAATTATGATTCTCCTCGTGGCATCTTACTTGCCGATGTAATAACTACAACAGATCTTTCATTACTAAATGACTGTTCAAACACCTTTCTAAGCTCAGGATATCGCACCTTTTCCTCCATCGATTTGTCTATTTGCAGCCCTATATTAGTGTGTCGCAGGACATGGAACATCCATGGCAATCTCTGTAGAAGTGACCACTATCCACTCGTTCATTTTCTAAACCAGGGCTGCAAAGACACTAGACATCCGAAATGGAACCTCCAGAAAGCTAACTGGGATCTGTACTGTCGACACCTTGATTTAACAGTAGGTCAGGAAAACCAGCCCATAGGTCAATTAGTAGCAACCATCACGAATAGCATTATTAAAGCAGCCTCGTCTGCCATTCCACACATCACCTACACCTAGACGACCTCCTGTCCGCTGGTGGACAGAGGAATGTGCAAATGCTATTCGTGACTGGAAGAAAGCACTTGGACACTTCCAACTGCACCCCACAGAACACAATTTCACTAATTTAAAAAAATTCAAAGCCAGATGCACTTTCCGATCTTGCAAAAGAACATCCTGGTTAAAATATGTGTCAACCATTACAAGTTCCACTCTTTCCCAAGTGTGGAAGATACTGCGTCGTGTGTCTGGAAAGGTATCTTCCATCTCCATACCCCATCTCGTACAGAACACACACGTAATTTCACCACCTGACACAGTAGCTGCGTTAGGGGAACATTTCAAATCCATCTCGAGTCCTTCACACTACCAGCCAGAGTTTCAAGCCATCAAAATCCTAGCTGAGTAACAGCTAAGATTCACTTCACATAACCGTGAAACATACAACTATCCATTTTCAGACTGGGAGCTTAATGCTGCCATTAGCTCGTCATGCGACACCTCCCCAGGCCCGGATGATGTACACTATCAAATGCTCTGCCACCTCACACCTGATTCACTTAAATACTTGTTGCACTTCTATAATCGTATATGGACTTGGCGTCACTGTATTGTCATCCCTATTTTAAAGCCAGGAAGACAGGACAAACGTCTCCAGCTATCGTCCAAAGCATTAACCAGTTGTTTGTGCAAAATCCTACAATTTTTATTTCAAACTTTTTAAGGAACCGAGTTTAGGGTCTGAATAGGATCCACTCTTTCAAATTCTTTTATCAAGAAAATAGGGTACCCCAGGGGGCTATTTTAAGTGTAACTTTATTTGCCATAGCAGTTAATGGTCTATCATCCTGTGTTGGCAATCCCGTTTCAGGCTCGCTCTTTGTGGAAGATTTTGCCAATTTTACACGTTCACAAAATATCAATAGTGCCGCCCGTTTAATCTAGCTTACAATTAACTGTGCAAACAGTGGTGTACAGAAAACTGGTTTAGCTTTTCTGCAGAAAAAAACTGCTTGTATGCATTTCTGCAGAATTAGAAATCTTCATCCACATCCTGATCTCAATTTAAACAACACCCTGCTCCCATTTGTGGACACACACCATTTGCTTGGCCTTTTCGACTCCAATCTCACTTGGGTACCCCATTTTCAAGCCCTTAAAACATGTCAGTCCCCTTTAAACATCTTACGAGCTTTGAGGCATAGATCTTGAGGTGCTGACCGTGTATGTATACTGCATTTTTACAGGTCCCTTATTCGGTCTAAACTTGACTATGGCTGTGTAGTGTATGGATCCGCTCGACCATCTTACATCCGTACCCTGGATAGCATACATCACGCGGGAATATGCTTGGCGACTGGTACTTTCTGCACTAGCCCTGTGCTTAGTTTGTATGCAGTCTGGCGAACCATCCCTTGCTACCAGAAGGCGTATTCTGTGTCTAAATTATGCATGCAAACTCCGCTGTTTAAGAAATAATCTCGCCTGTGCCCTTGTCTGCAATCCACAATATGTACCTCTTTACGCAGCACGATTCAGTGCCTTGTGTCCACTAGGTATTCGTTCGAGTGAAATTTTAGAAGAACTGGAAGTAGTGCTCCCTCCATTTTATCCTTGTATTTTTAGCCCTCATCATCCTTGGACTTTTAATAAACCTACTCTCCGACTCGTCTTGCTATCACTAAGTCAAACAACATTGCCCCATATTTATCAGCAGTCGTTTGAAGAGATTCTTTCTGAATACCCCGAATATGAACCATATTTCACNGATGGTTCTAAGAATGGTGCGGATGTCGGTAGTGCTTTTGTAGCCAATCACACCAGTTTTTGTTTTAAACTCCCTCCAGTGTATATACAGCAGAACTTTTTGCACTCTACAAAGAGTAGCCGTAAAACTGCACATCATCATCATCAACTTTTGTCCTATGAGTTTCAGGGCATCGCAGTGAGCTTGTTCAATCAATTAAGCTACCTGAATAGATCTTCATACTTGGTCTCTTGAGTTTCAAAAAGTAGTCTTCATAACATCCTTACACAACTGAATTGGCTATCTTTACAACAATGCGTTTCATATTTAAAACTGTATACGCAAAGAATGGATGCAAAATCAGGAAAATATCTAAGTTTCTGGCAGAATACAACAAACTCATTATTTAACCAAAGCTGGTGCACCATCATTTGCAATGCATAGAAGTTTCGAGAGTGGAACGTCTTTTTTCAGCAAAACTAACAAAATGTTGGTCAATGGAGTCCCTTAAAAGCAGTTCCCCACACTGAAATGATGGATTGTCTGTTCTTTGACTGAAGAAATTAGTCTCTTTTAGTTCAATGTTGTAACTGCCAAGATTAATTAAAAGTAAATTAATCTGAACAGTATTTTCAAAATAACTTGGAACAGATATGTTCACTGAGCTAGCAGCTGTGATCGACTGCTTGACCACCCCTGTAGTAAGGTTGATAATTTTTTAAATTGACAGAATACACAAAATGATGGTGGTGAAACATTCTTTGCCGAGTACCTGAGTAATCCGTAGTACATTATAAATACAGAAATGTGGAAAGAATATTACTGTACTCACATGTGAAAATACCAGCGATTTCATATTAATACCTACACTGTTGACCTGGTACCAGATCTGTGGGTTCATACAAATTTGTCCTCTGGTAAGTACTCCACATTTTACAAATTGGTGTTCAGTCCCAGATGGGAAAGAATATTCTCTGGTGATTATAAATTCTACTTCAAAATATAGGCTTGGGAAGTTCAGGGATGACTGGATTTTGAACATCAAATTCTTAGCCAGTATCAAAAATGCATTCTGTTCAGTTAAAGCCCTTGTGAAATAACATCATATGTATTTTTGTGGGATTTTAATTGTGCAAATGCATGTCCCTTAAAGAAGATGGAATATATGTTTTAGCAGAGGTTTTAAGGTAAGTAAGGAAGGTAAATTGATGTAAAGTCTTGCTATAATTCCCTTAGATGTAGTTTCATATGGGGATTGTGGTGCGAGGTTGGGGAATTATTTTCTGCACAAGGTAAAATAAAATTAAATGGTACAAAAGTGGCTAATTTCTGATGCATTTGAACTCATCATTGTGGAACAAAAAGTGTTTTCATCGTGTCTTGTCTGTAGATTAAATTTTGAGGCAGTGATCTATAACACAAGTATTACAGATTTTTTTTTAATTTGGCAGAAATGTCTGGCTACAAACACCAAATTCGGGATTAGTTGTAGTAAAAAATAAGTATTCTAAAAGTTAAAGGAGGTTTATTAAGGACTGAATGCTCTTTTTGTTTAGTAACCTGTGACGGTGAAAACAGAATTGAATTTTGTGCGATAGAAAATATATCTTTGCTGTCAAGTTAGCTACAAGTGGCCACCACCGGCTTCCAGCCACTTATTCATCCCAATTCTCCGAATGGTTGCGTGAACAGGTCTACATCAATACCAGAAATTTCATGCCTGGTGTACCCTAGGTTTGTTTTGTTGGCATATATCTTCACTTTCAAAGTCTCCTCAGAGAAAGAAATCCAATCTTGTCAGGTCAATAGACTTGATGGCCAAATAACTTTTGAAATAACCATTGTATTGTGCAGTACTTTATTGGAGGTGTTATATGTGGGACTGTCTTGTTGAAAGCTACAAATTGTAAGTTTCTAATACTAAAATTCTGTAAAGATTCCAATCACAGATTCCACACATTTTCAGTCCCAAGTGAATCATTATGTAATACAAACAGTGAAGGATGACCAGTTTCAACAGTTTTTTTTTTTTTTTGTGCACAAGAAGTGGGAGTTTTTTCTGTCCTATAGGACATTGAGACACATTTTCTGCAAGCATGTTGACTTTTAAGGAAGATGAAAAGTCTTAGTTTATTTGTCGTGTCTGTAAGGTTAGTTTATTTGTCGTGTCTGTAAGGTTCAACTCTACATCAATGCATGAAATGTTTGCATGCCCAGTTGTATGTATGACACTTACCATGGAAAGTTTGATCTCTAGGTGTTGTGTTGAAACAAAAGATGTGCACTCCTCGAACAGCAGAAAAAAGTTAAATTGGCAAATTATCTGTTTGAACAAGCATTTTGTTCTGCTCAATTTATTTTGATTTATTTGACACTATTGTAAGATAGAAATGGAGATGTAACTTATAGTTGGGCACTTCTTGCTGCTTAACATAAAGATTCTGTTTTGTGGTAGGGATTATATATTTTAAGGCTGAGAAATAAATATTTAATCTGTAATTTAACAAAAGAGAGGAAAAAATACCTACTATAAATGAGCAAGATTTAAAATACCTGTAGCATAATATATTGACTGGCACATTGGCTGGTTTCTCTGTTGCACTTAACATGTTGGCCCCTAACTGTAGTTTTGTATTAACAAAAATGAGATAAAGCTGTAGAAGTGGGAAAGTTTAATAATATTAGATTTGCATATGTCTATTAATCTAGTGGTAGTCAGCTTCTTCCTTGAAAAGACAAGCAGCCAATATTCTTCAAAAGTAAACTCTTAACAATGATGACATGTTTGTGTATGTAGTAATCTAAGTGTAGGATGGTTGATTCACAAATGTACAGAGGTATGATTATAGGGTTTTAACTAATTAACAAGTATTCTTTCAAACAAATAGTTTTAAACACTTACCCCACTCATTGCAGCTTACTCTTTGAAAGCATTAAATGTCAGTTAACCAGGTTAAAGATTCTTTTTACTGGGTCTAGTGACCATAAAAGTTTTAGAAATATTGACCCTAAATGTTTTGTTTTCTGTGCATTGAAGGGGTTTCCTACCCATTTCAGTGTGTATTTTGGAAAATATTCCTAAAAGGTAATTGCATCTGTTTCTTGTATTAAAAGTGATGGAATATTAATAAGGCTGTCTTCCCCATATGTAAGACAAGCCCCTAAATAAGGTTGGAAATCCAAGGGTGGCTTGCAGCGACGTGTTTTAGACACCTAAGTTAGACGTTGTTTAAACACAAATTTGCGTTGAAAAAACTATAAGCCAAAGCGATTTTTAGAAGTTCTCTAAACTGACGATTTTGACAGCCATTTTTAGGTATCGCTCTATAGCAGGCATGTGCAACCTGCGGCCCACGGGCCGCATGCGGCCCANNTAGCTCTCCGTTGAGGCCCAATTATTTTTTTTTTAAATTAACTATTGAGAAAATATTTTAAACTTCACTACTGGTACATATTAAAGTAAAATGAAAATATTTGTAAATTACTACAAAAAGGGGTTCTTTTTAAGAGTCGCCACATATTCAGTGGTCGAATTGGGGGGCGATGTGGGGGGATGCCATCCCCCTAGTTCAAAGAATCAATGAAAGCATCCCCTTTCCCAAGCTCTTACAAAAAACAATAATTCGTCTAGAAGGGCAAAAAAGACACTGTTTGCAAATAAATTACATTGTAAATGCAAAAAAATTTGCGCCTGCGGCGCGAAGCGCGAATTCGGCCTGTTTTAAGCTTCTGCTCCAGTCATGCGGCCCAATTGAAGCACATTATATATATTATATAATTATTATGGCCCACCACGAAAAAAGGTTGCACACCCCTGCTCTATAGTGTGGCTTAGGTGTTATATCATATCTCAAAACACAAAATAAATGTTTTTGGTGTAGGGTTTGTGATTATTGTGATAATTTCAAATATAGAGCTAATTTTGCGAGATCGGAACTGCAACTGAAGAGATGGCACAGTTCATCCTATGCTTTTCTGTTTACTGCTTATTAATGCACATTTTAAAAATATTTTGTTTAAAAACAAATTTTTGCTAAGTCATTTTTCGCTAAATGCTTAAAATATTTGTATTTCTTCAGTCGCTGTTTAATCACACTTATAGGTAGTAGGTATGAGCAAATGGTGCAGCCAAGAGCTACCCTTAATCATATTTTTATATAATTAAAGCTCACAACATAATCTCTATATTTACAGTACTGCGACTTGTGAATTAACATTTTAATCTTTATTTATTAAACATAGGCAAAATATGTCAATAATTATTATTTGCTGGAGTATTAACTTTAATAGACTATGCAATTCAATTTGAGCAGCAGTTAAATGTTCAGAAAGGTATTGCTTAGACAGTGACTATGAACACTGTATTTGCAATCCAGACTAAGTATCATAATTTGATTTGTATCATACTTGCTTATAGTAAGAAGGGGAAGATGTTGTGAGCTTTGTTGCTGTTCACAACTTCTGGTCTGTTGGGCATCAGAAACAGAAGAGTTGATCTGACGGCTCGTACAAGTGAAATGCCCGATTTGTGTACCAACATTAATCTGGCAATTTTGGGGGAAATTAGTCTTATCTTGAAAAAATGACTTGTGTGATCAATGCTTAGTACTGTAACAATTAGGTGAAGAGATGTTTAGTTTTTTTTTCATAGTTGTAATTTTTGAATGGGAGGGTGTAATTAAAAGCGAAGGAGTTATAAATCCTTAAGGACAGGTCTTTCTGAAACGTACAATACTCGTTGTTTTAAATGGACTATCATAGTTTATTTTTAGAAAACAACCAAAGTTTGTTAATTGCACTGCAGCATTGAAAAAACAAAAATAAATGAAATGAACAGCAATTTACTTGAAATGGTTCTATGAAGTTTGAACAAAGTCCTGTATAGCGATTTAAGTGTAAATTAAGGACTCTAAATTATATAATGCAAGTGATCTTACAATAGTGAAATATACATTCCTTTCCATTTATAGCGTATATGTGTCCTTTTCAAAATCTTAACTTTTTGCTGAAAATGTAGGTCCCATATCCCTTTCAGACCCTATACTCATAATTGTGCGGGTTCGGTTGGTTTGCACAACACATTAGTTTCAGGTCTGAAAGGAATATCAATGTGATAGCATAAACGTGGCCTAATGAGATAAGCTTGTAAATATGTGCTAATAGTGCAGTAAAGTTAGTTTTATAATTACCATGTATAGATCGAGGCTCCATGTAAGTAGAATGAGTTTTTTTTTGTTGCCAAATGAAAAACCGGAAATGCATTGTAATTTGCGTTACATTCATTATAATTTGCATTACATTCATTATCAGAACACAATTGAATTGATCCCATATTCTGGTACTACAGAAAAAAATGCACTCCTATATTGCAGTTTAAGATTACTATGATTTCCATATAAGCATTTCAAATGCATTTTAAGAATGGAGGCAGTTGAAACTATAATTCCACATTTACTTAGATTTATACCTCGTACGACTAATCAAAGAGTGGATGTACGGACCTAGGTTTGAGCTGTTGCTGAACTACAATAGCTCAACGAATATTAGCCTGACCATGGTCTTCTTCAGTTCATATAGTAAAGTCTGATTCCAGTTAAGAAAGAGAACTGAAGTCTAGGTCTGTAAGTCCACTCACAATGGAACTATTTTTCATGATCACCACAAAATGGGATGGGTGGGTACAAAATATGTAGAGTTCGACATGCTCATTCCAGTGCTGAAGGTCATTTGACTGCATGACTACCCATTCTGGTAATTTGACCCCAAAGGTTGCAGCAGTAAAGTAGCTACACAATGACGTTGGAAGTTACTCAGTGTCTGTTGGCCTAGTGGTTAAGGTCGTTGACACTGGGCGGATCAAGTTGGTGGACGGTGGTTCGAGCCTGGGCGGTGTATGGCTATTTTAGACGATGTATGTTTTTGTAGATGGTGTTGTTTACCATTAGATCCTTCACATAAATAGTTTAATAAATATGTTGTATAACAAACATATGCATGTACCATCTGCTGTGTGTATCTCATAATATAAAAACAAAACATCAAATAAACACACATTGTGGAACAGCAACAGTACATGCATATATTTGTTATAAAACATATTTATTAAGCTTTATTTATGTGAAGGATCTAATGGTAAACAACACCATCTACAAAAACATAAATTATCTAAAAAAGCCATACATCGCCCAGGCTCGAACCACCGTCTGCCAACTTGATCCGCCCAGTGTCAACGACCACTAGACCAATAGACACAATGAGTTACTTCCAGGTCATTCTGTAGCTACTTTACTGCTGCAACCTTTAGGGTCAAATTACCCAACAATGGGTGGCCATGCTTCAAACTACCTTCAGCACTGGAATGAGCATGTCGAACCCTGCATATTTTGTACCCACCCATCCCATTTTGTGGTGATCACGAAAAATAGTTCCATTGTCAGATAGGTTTATTAATGCATTAAATTCAAGTTAAAGGGGAAAACGTGTATGGTCTTGCAGTCTACCAGTAATATGTGCAACAAATTTAATTGGTCGTAATTACTGTTCTAAGAACCACCTGCACGGAAGTTCAGAAGAACCTTGGAAGGTATTTAAGTCTGTGTTTTCTTAAAAATGTATAATTAAATTTTCTTAAGTATGTTTTTCAGCTAAAAATGAACCTGTTGAGGAAAAGAGGGGAGGAGAAAGAACCAAGTGAAGTTTCAACCCAAGAAAGTTTATTCTGGAGAAACCTAAATTATGCTTAATTCTAACGTTCAACAGATAGTGGTGGATGGTTTCTCACCTGGCCAGAATTGTCAACTTTAGATTCCTAATGCACCTACACCTTACTCTACAGTCAGCAGAAACAGTTTTGGGTAAACAGTGCAAATAAACCAAATAATATGCACAAGAATCCAATTGTTGAATTGTCCTGGAAGAAAAGGATGAAATATGTGATCTTCCTTATTTATGTACACAGGGTGTCAGAAAATTTGTGCCCTTGGATTTCATGGGCTGATTCTATGATGAATATAGAGCAATAAAGTCTTACAAAATGCTATGCGATGCATACTTTTTGCATAAAAGTTATAGAACGGACGAGATATTACAACATTGCATTGTCAAAGACGAGTGACGAACTGTGTGCAGTAAGAAACAACCTGTATTATTTGATTTCCGTAGTACCGTGGTAACCTACCTGTTACAATTGTAAGTAGGAAAAGTGGGTTCGATCCCCAATATAAGCTACATTTTTGGCGTTTTTATTATCAATTACAATGGGTTACAGGGGGCATTTTTATTATTACCCATGTTGCTATTGACAATTGAAATTATGAAAAAAAAACTGATGTCAAGTTAACAAAATAATGTAGTACCTGCAAATAAATAATTGTGTATGTTTGTGTTTCTATACTGATTAATAATTGCACTGTGAATTCTTTGTTTTTATAGCAACACAAATGTACACAATTATTTATTTGCAGGTACTATATTATTTTGTTAACATTATATCTATTTGTTTTTCATAATTTCAATTGTCAATAGTAACATGGGTAATAATACAAATGCCGCTTGTAACCTGTTGTAATTGCTAATAAAAACTATTACTAAAATCTAAAAAATGTAGCTTATATTAGGGATCGAACCCAGTTTGTCTACTTAAAAACAGGTAGGTTACCACGGTGCTACAGAAATCCAGTAATACAGGTTGCCAGTCCCCTTTGACAATGCAACATTGTCATATCTCTTCATTTAATAACTTGAGCAAAAAGTACGTATCGCACAGCATTTTGTAAGAAGACTTGCTCAATGTTCATCATAGAATCAGTCCATGGGTGCGAGTTTTCTGAGACCCTGTATATATATTCTATTCTACAATTATGAGCTGCTACATTCATAATGCTCTAAAACACCTCACTGTTTGAGGTTTTACAGGCAACACGACAACTTGAATTAAATCTTCCCTAAACGAATCACAGCAGCAGTATTGAATGACATTCAAGTATGTGATATGCTAAGTATGCTGTGGGCTATCATGCTTGTATAGAATCCAGAGGCACCTGGTATGCATTGGTCTCTTGTAATGTATGACTTATATAAATAAGTGGCTTGCATCACACTACCATTCAGTCAAAGAAAAATAATTTTCATCAAATCTGATGCAACTAAGAGTTCCCATCACAAAAGAAGAAACCATGGAGTCTTAAGTTTTTAAGCCTGATACTATCAGGCAGTGGCGGTGCGTGTATATGGACTGCAGGGCTGCAGACCCCCCTACGTAAAACGCAAGACATTCTATTTAAACATATGTTTTTCAATTGTATCATTTTCTCTAATTGTATTTATTTTCTCCATTATTAATAATTTATCCTGGCNATTGAGAATCGTTTTTAAAGGCGATATCGGTGTATGCATTTTAAATAGCATATTTGTAAATTATTTGGTTTAGATTACTTTCAATATTTAAAGCAAAGTGTTATTCTATAAGGGTTCTCTATTAACAGCAAATACTATTTGGATGCAGCCCCTCCTGTTACCAGACCCACGAGCCGCCACTGCTATCAGGTGATTGACTGATGTAAAGTAATACAAGATCAAGCAGTTTTTCCTCATAACTGCCTCTTAGATCTTGAAGCAATGCCATTTATTTGATATTCCAGCCTTTTCAAAACTTGTTTTGGAGTTAAAAAAAGAAAATTGGAATCTAGAAGCTTCATCATCAAACATTTGATGTTCTCTATTAACTAGATGAAAATAGAAGTAAGAGAAACAGGTGTGTAATTTGCTGGATATTGTTTCTTTGGATTTGCTGGATATTGTTTGTCCTTGGCTTTCTGAATTGGGTTGACCATTTGCATTTCTCTGGTTGGTTGAAAATGTTAACGTTTATGTTGTATATGTAAAAAAATTAAGCTGTATCATTCACTGATAATGAAGATATGTGATGGAATACTATCAGATCCTGAACCTTTTGTCACTGTAGATTAATATTTCTTTTCTTATGATTGGAGGTTCATAAGGAACCCATTTAAAGGACTGCTCCAATATATTGTTTAGAAATTTACTTCGTGGATACAGCTATATTTAGTACTAAGCATGTTTGTCTTGTGTTAGAGATTATCACTCTTTCACAGTCCACAGTAGGGGAATATTCACATGTCCCATTCTATGTCGGATGTACGCAATCTAAAATTATTTGTATTTTCTGGGATAAATCTCAGAAAATTTAAACTATCAGATGCCAGTTACGTTCTGATTAGTCGCGCAGAAGGTTAAACATCGTTTAACTGTGTCTGAAGAATTTACACTAGCCTACATAACCTGAGCTTTAGAAACGTAAATCGCTTGTTTAACAATTTTCCTATGACTTGATTCAACATTACACTATGCTACACCCTGGTTATGCCTTGCCTTTAATGCTGCCGAAATATGGTTGGCATAGTGGTAATTAATAAATTTACAATATTTTGTCCAACATGCATTTTTACTATCTGAATGAAATCTACAAGGCATTGTGATGACATTGCTGATCGACTCCCTCTTTTAACATTAGAGAAATTAAAAAAATCACTTAACTCTAACTTTGACCACGTAAGGGTAGAGATGCATCCACCTTTTAGCAGCTAATGTTAAAAGGCCAAAAACCCATTTCTGTTTGATATTCTCTTGGAAGCTATATTTTTATCTTTTACAGCAAGAAATAATTCAAGTATATAGATTGATCGGTCATGAAACCTGGTAACCCTGAAGAAATATTTTAGAAATCTCTTTTTTGTCAGCTGTGACAAAGTATCTGCATTGGATTGTTATTTGTTTGTCTAATTTTCAATGTTATTCATTCCTATTTTACTTCTCTTCCATTCTGAATAGTAGCTATATCTTAGAATTTGCCCTTTCGGTAACTTCTGTAGTATCATAAACTCCCCAAGCCAATCGAGCATTTAGTTTCACCAGTATGATTGTACCTATCTCATACTGGTTTTGGGGTTAGTAAAACTTCATCCAGGTCTCATGGATTTTGAGCGTGAAATGTTCAAGAGCAATGTTGAAGTATTTGGGGAGTGATCTATGGGACAAAAAACATACTTTCGGAAGGGCTGTGGTTGTAAACTACTGTTAGATACCCGAAGTGAGCAAGAGGGTTGCCAGATTTGTACAGACCAACAAATGTCAGGTTATTGATAGTGTGAATAAGGAGCATAGCCAATTAATCTCACAATGTACAGAAGCCATACCTGATGACACCTTTGGGTTGTGGCAGCTAAAGACCTGTCTGTGCACAATTATCTGCAGCCAAGAAGAAAAAAAATGGAGCAGTGGGTTCGGGAGCACCAGAATTGAACCCTAAATGATTGGAAAAGGTTAATGTGGTTCGACAAAAATTCAATTAAACATTAGTGGGCTTGTATTTCATGAAAATGAATCCATGCCACAGCATGTTGCTGCTGTTTTGATGGCAATAAATTTGGCCAACAAAGTATCAAGAAGGCAGTCTAAATAAATTGGTAACTTTGTGTATGTGATTGTAGATAAAGGGAAGGGTTCATGTTTAGACAGTGTACACACCTGTTGGCCCATTAATTTGTAAATATTAAGGTTGAAATATATGGATATGGTTTTAATTCTCGGCTGTTGGGGAGTTATTGATATGGTCTTCAAAAACTGCTGATGGTTTTTGTAAATAGCAGTTCCTAGAATTATAACCATGTAGGTAATTTTTACATCAGTGAAACTAAATAGAAAGTCACCATATTCTTCAAAGGAACACTTCAATCTGTCAAGTGTTTTTCAAGGTAGCACTGCTAAATGTGGGAAATAAATCTTGGTAGGGCATGTTATTAACAGATTTGAATAAAAGTAATGTAATGACAGCAGACATTAGTAACCAGTACCCTTAGAGTGTTAGATACGAGAGCAGCATTCTGGTCAGTCACCATTGAATTATTGTACCTTGACAGATGTGTGGTTAGAGGGAAACAACTATTTATGTTAAATTTGAGTCTTTCAAATTGAATTTGAGAGAAACATGTTGACCTGGGTATCCCAAAATATGCTTTCTGTGATTCAGGAGTGGATGGTGAGTCTTGCCATCCTTTGAAGATGAACAATATAAGACTGCACTATCATAGTTCTTCGGTATCTTATGTGGATACTTTTGGGCATTACTGGAATCCTCTATCAAGCACATGACTGACACTCAATACTTCCAACCAGAAAAGTTGGTTAATCATCGTTATTGTTAATCATCGTTATTGACTGGTTGATTTGCTATAGGAACTCGAGCCATCTGTGCACACACATTGTTTTAAACTTCATTCTGAATATTGTCAACTTGAAGTGAAGAACTATCTTTGACGTAAATTTTGCTTTCTGAAGATGTATGGCATATTCACAATTTGTATGAGACCATACAATTAGAATCTCATACAGTGCCTTTAACTTGTGCCTGGCTGCTTTATTTAACAGAGTTAATTATTGTCTGTATATCAGAGAGGAACAACATGAACTACTTAATGACAATTATTCTTGTTTAATAATAAGCTTTCAGTGCTTTAACAAAAAACAATGTAGTTAATATAGTCTTATTTCACTCTTAATGGCTCGAGCTAAACATAGTCCTTAAATTACCAAGTTCAAAACCTCTTCCAGAGTTTGCTACATTTAAAAACTTTATTTAGAAGTTTTAAGTGTATTATTCAGCTATAGTCTCCACAGGGAAGATAATGGAACTGCAGTGTACTTTTTCCCCTCGAGGGAGAAGAGGAATTGGTGAACAAACAGTCCTACTGATTTGTCTTCCTTCCTTTTCTGCTTTCTTTTTCACGGGAGAAGTGGTTATTGCTTCTTTTCTCCTAGAAANAAAGAAAAATGAGGGGTGAAAATGTCCATCTTTCCTTCTTACCTTTTATATTGGCTAGTGTAGGTGCTAATTTTGAATTTGATCTTTAAAATGATATTGCTCATAATTTCTCTTCTTAGAGCTTTTTTTTTTTTTTTTTTTCAAAGAAAGTAGAGACAGATCTTTCATCCTCTCTTCTCTTTTCCTCCAAAGAAAGTAGTGAGAGATCTTCTCTTGTTAGAACAACCATCGCAAGTGCTATACGAGAGATTTTTTCCCCCAATAACTCTTGTTAGTTTTTCTTTTTGTTGGGCTGATTACTTGTTGGCATTTACATTTTTTAATACTATGTGTCAGGCTTACTTTCATCAGGAAATCATTTAATTTTAAATCTAAATCAGTTTTCATTGTAGAGTAAACCATGGAGTAAGTGCATTTTTATTTTATATATTTCAGGACTGCATGTCCATTGTCATCATAATATTGGCAAATTCAAGTGACTGGCTTGCAAGAAGTAAAACTGTCTCAAGAAGAACAGGCCCATTTTTTTCAAAGCAAATATACACGTGCTTAAATGTAATACTAGACTTAAAGAGTACGGTTTGATTGAAAAAAAAATATGGAGTCTTACTTAAGAATGATGCTGAAATGTCAGCAGTTTAGTTTGGTTTCTTGTATCATGCTGACTGAATAATGATACAGCTGTGTTTAATGTTGACATTAAAAATGGTAAATTGAGGTATTTCTAAAGTTTTATTTCAATGCGGAATCATACATGGATGCGCAACCAATTCTCCAGTGGGGTTCAGAGGATCTGATTAACTTCTATCCCACTACCCCAACCTTTTTTTTAAATGGCACAACCCCCAACAGCAATTTGCAATATCTAAAGCTGCTTCCAAAAAGTTAAAATATCTTTCCTGTTCCAGGAAGTACCTTACTGCAGAGCAACTCTTGGCTCTTTACAAGGCATAACCCTGACCTTTGTCTGTTTTACTGTTGTTTTCTTAGCCACAGTTCTACTGATCTAGCATACTAGGTTCCTCCAATTGCTACCCGTGTTTCTACGACTAGGCAAAGTGCCTTGTGTCATCCTTGCATGGTTATGTTTTTTATCCACAGGGCAGCCGAGAACAGTTCTATATTTTTTCCTAGAGTTTATAAACTCTGGAACTGCCATCATCTGTTTACCTTGATGATGCATGCTCTTCAAAACAAGGATTCATAAACACTACTTCATCGTTCTATGCTCACGTTTAGCACACACAGTGCTTTAACACTAAAGGTTGTACCCTTTTTAGAGTTGTTGGTGTGTGTTAAAAATTGATTGTAAAGGAGCATACCACAGACTGTCTAGCAAAATTGTTATGACTATGCAGACGAGGTCTACTTTAGACCAGTAAGCTGTCGGGACCATTAATTCAAAGCAGTTGAAGATATTCTAAAGTTGAAAGACATGGATAAGTAATGTGTATGTCCACTGAATGATTACTGGCAAACACAGAAAAGCCCAGCTTTACGCATTTGATACGGAAGTATTATTTTATTTAGAACATCTCTAAATTGTGCTATTGAAATTGGGGAACGTGTGGCATTTTTATGACATTTTAGTGGGCACTGCTAACACGGAGATGCCAAACTATGATAAGGAAGTACCGGTTGCACTTGTTAAGCCACGTTTTTAATCCATATTATCAATTAGCTTCAAACATAAACCTATAATCGGAAACTAAAGTTGTCTGCAGTATTTATTGGCTTTGGTTGGGGGTGATCGGGATTATGGTAGTAATGTTATATTCAGACTTTATTTTGTACAGGAGTCCATCCAGGCTTTCTTGTAAAGAATTACAGTTCTTGTCTTTGAGTGAGATGTACGTTCCGGATATTGAGCTAGTGCCAGAACGAGGTAAGTATGTATTAGAATGTGAATGTGGTCTTGTTTATCTTCTTGCTGGATGATAGTTTTCACACACCTATGCATTAAGTACGAACAGAGAAATATTGATTAATTCAGTGTGTGGATTAGGTTTGTATTTGGTTGAACAGATAATGGTTCTAATCTTAATGTTTTGACAATGGTTGGTCAATGTACTATTTAGTTGGGACAGTATCCATTCTATGGTTAGCTGCTCTTGCTATGTATCGAGAGGTATCTCCATACTTGTTATCAGGCTTCTTAAAATCGCTGCTGATAATTGGTCTGAAATTTCTTTTGTTGGCTCTGAGATTTGAACCCACAATTCAGTCTAGTATGGTAACCTCAAAGGGTTAGCAGAGTGGATGACATACTCTACATTGGATCATGAAATCGAATCCCAGAGCAAACAGAAATTTGAAACCAATTCTCAACAAGAATTTCACAATGCTATCGCGAGTAGAGATTTCTGTTCATATGATGCAAGTATAGCTAACCAGATGGTGGATACTGTCCAAATATATATATATATAGAGTATATAGTTGTTATTGCAAACCTCAATTAAAAATAAAACCCTTTGGTTGTGTTTATAAATACAGATATAAGTTGGATCTTGCCTTAGTAGGCATTTCCCCACACTTTTTTGATCTTTGCAGTTATGTATGTGGGAAACTTAAAAGTGAATGAATTGGATATCAGAGAACAAGAAAGTTTGCCCAACTGTTTAATGCAAAAGTGAAACTAATACAAACAGGCAATAAAGTGAATTGAAGTTGTACGTATACGTTTATTTGTTGGCATGCCATTGTCTGATTTTGACAGATATAACATTGGCAGTTAAAGAGAAGTGTGTTAAATGTGACATATTGCTGGCGTTTGGCAATATTTTGGAACTCGCTTTATTAAAATGATTGGTAAATTATTATTGAAGTACATGTTGAACTTCAAATGGCGACTTCTTATTTATGAATTATTGTTTTTGACGTTACAGTGATCATCATGTCCAATTTATTGGGTGAGTAAATAGTTGAGCGTTCTTATTATAAGGGCAGAAAAAAATTGAAGCTAGCTTCCTAGACACATGGTTCCGAATAAATTCATTAACTCGCGTGTTTGAAGAGACTACTAACACTACTATATATTACTACCAATTGAAGATGCATATTATAGCAGGAGATTGCCTGCATTTTTACTTGGCTATAAGTATAAACACCGGTCTGTATAAAATACTACAATATCTAAACCTGAATACATATTGTATGACAGGTTATAATACAAGTTAACGCTTAGGTGTTTATAGTTTTTTCACGTGATTTCAGTGTAGTTTTTCCAGAAAAATTGAGCCGTTTTATTCAATCGGCATTTTTTTTATCATTATGTGCGACTCAAGAATTTTAGTGAACAGAGGTTCATGAAAAATTCTGTGTGCATATAGAGTTGCATTTTTATTCTTCCAAGATTATCGGAGACTACATGTATTTTCAACAACTTTGACCTAGCAACTGCCTGATAATGTTTCTACCTCCAGAATAAATTGTCAGAAGGCAAATTGTACAGTCACTTTTATGTATCTAATCTGAAGTGAACTGTGCTATGATATGCAAATTGCGGTATTATTGGGACACTTTCAGTTAATGATGTAGTAATAACAACATAGAAAATCACTAGCAATACTACATGCTAGTTTATTATAATTATTATAGTAAATTAATTGTATTTTTTTCTTACTAGATATACTGGTTATTTTGAGCAGTATTTTAGGATTAAAGTGCATCAAAAGTTTGATGTGTAGTATACATGTTTACAGTGGTACAAAGGAGTATTAAATAAACTGCCATTTTCTAAAGAAAACATTGTCTGTTACGACAAACATAGGGATTTGTTGGATTAAATAGTTTTTATCTTACTGAGGAAATCTGAACGCTCTGTACTTGTATGCTCATGGTTTGCATGGTTGCATGCAATTTTTCGAGGTATAGCAGGTGATTGAGTGAATCAGTTAGAGTCAGCAATGCCGATTTTTTAAACAGAAATATTGCATTTTGACAAGATATTAGGTATGCACATAAAATTTATTTTCATATATTCTTGATTCCAGAAATACTTTTTATTTTAGGTCTTTTATTAAGAGTATGGGAATGTGATATAAATTTTGTTCGAACGTGAGGAATTAGTATTCTGATAACTTCTTGACTAGATATATTTCTGAAATTTGTTAGTTTGGGAGGATGAATTTTGAAAATGCTATTATAGTAACATGTAGGCTATTTTCTGGACACTATTTATCCAGCTGTTTTAATTACATGCCTAACAGCTAAATCTACTTCATGCAATAGTCATTTATGTCCTGCTCCAGTATGGAATTCGTATTGAAACATTTCAAAGTTGTTGATACTCTCTAGGATTTTTAAAGAAAATTTGTCTTTTTCTGATTAACAAGACATAATTGCACCGTCTCTCATTATGTTACGATAGAGCTCATATCCAAGGACATCAGATTTGATATTTAAGTATATTATGTTATACTTGCGACTTGTAGCCAGGACCTAGAAAATTATTTGGAGAAAAAAATGTTCATTGATGTGTCCTATTCATAATATGCAGGTTAATGGAATTTTCATGTAAGGTCTTTCCACTCATTGCCTATAGGGCACATGAAATAAACAAGAATGTGTGGATTGGCAGAAAGAAGGAAATGGTACTTTTTTATGTATTGGGTTTTTCAATATTACTTTGTGGTCAGCCTACGCTGGCAGTTGAAATATCGTTGTTAGTGCATTACCAGCCACAAAGTAAGGTTAAAATAACTCTTCACACACCAAAAAAGGGGTGTACACATACACAGGTGATGGCTAAAGTGTAATTAAGCTACCCTTAAAAGTTTTAGGAAAAAATGGTGATAACATTTTCTTTTTTAATGCCTTAAATTTATTATTTAACATCAAAAGATTTTTTTAAATATTTGAAAATTTATCCTTGCTAAGAAGTTTGTTAGTGTACAGTTGTAAACTACACACAAGTAAAAAAAATTTTCGCTAAATATCTATGAATGTTTTTGATCAACCAATGGTCAATGTTTCTGATGTTTGTTCTAACAGTTTGTTTCTTTTTCTAGCTGGTTCCAGTTGCAACTTGAACACTGCTGTTTAATTGCTGAATGAAGGTAAGAATAAACTAACAAAGTATTGCTTCACACATTCATTTATTTTGTAAAAACATTCTTGTTGTGTATGGCTTAGTATAAAATGTTCTGCATTGTCTTGCTAAAACATGTGTAATTGTCAGTAGCCCACCCTACATAATGTTTATTAAGTACAAAATTAGAGGAACATGGGAAGTTTGGATATTCTTAGTATAAACTTTGTGCACAGATGTTTCAGTATGTGGTGAAATATTTGATAGCGAGATAGTGCAACAAGCTTGTACTCATTTGTAAAACTTGTTAATATTAAAGCATACCAGTTGGGTTAAGTATTAAGCAAATAAACTGAGCTCTGTATACAGCAGTAGAACATTCAGGAGTAACTAATAACTATAATACAGCAATTAAATGTATGTTCCTGCTTTAAAAGTGCATCAACTATTGTGTTAAAAAAAAGTGTTAATGTAAGAGTAATACAATAATGGGAGATATTTTTGTCTGAAGTTTAACCAAAAAGCAGTTAAGTTTTGTGTTAAATTCTTAACCTTCGCTATGTGCACAATGTTGCTGGAATGGTTCTTCAGTGTCTTTGATGATTAAAGTGTATAAGCATTGTGTATTTGCTTCTCAGTAGTTTTTTTTTGTAAGTTTCTTCCTTTTTCATCTGGACATTCCATGTTGACAAAGTTAAATAAAGTAGGTTTGTGATGAACTCTTTCCAAGTAGTGAATTAGTGTTTCTACTTTAGATTTTCATTATAACATGTGTAGAGGTATGCTACAAAACAGTTCAGGATTTACATTCCAGGCCTGCAGATTTCAGCTGGATTTTAATTTATTTGTTAACCATCAACATCAAACTGGGAAATGTGTTCTTTTTGCTGTGTTTTAGATCTATTGATCATTCTGGAAATTTTGGAGAATATTTGATTATATAATGAGTGTTTTTAGGAAGTTAGTCTTTTTAAAGAATGGAGCATAAATGATTGTGTGGCAGTATATAGTACAGTAATTAATCTTCAGTGAAGATTTATTCTTTGTAGAAAAAGTTCAAGCAGATTATGATAAAAGGGAAGGACACTGTATGTTGGGTGTATTAGTCTAATTACTCTTATATAATTACAGGCAGAGAAGACTAATTCAAGTATAAACAAAGTGTCTGGGTATTTGGCATGGCCAGTTTGTTTTGTGGAATATTGCCAGTGAATAATAGATCAGTAGAGGTTGTGTTCTTCAAAAAGTGCTACATTAAGTTGTTTTAATGTGTAATTTTGAACTTGTGGTTTTAGGACTTGGATATCCATGAATTATTATTTATTTGGCCCTATTATATGCACATAAAATTTGAGTGCAAAGACTTTTAGTTCAGGAATTAAAAGGTCACATAATTCATTGGGGTCACCTAGTACTTTACATAGCATTCCATGTAACTATTAATAAACAGTATTTTGTCAAAGCTACTTCCCTAAGGCCTTACTTATATTGATATGGCATAAATCTGCTATTTTCATTGGGGTCTGTTACGTTGTTCCACCTGATGTATGAAGGGTAAATGGCCAGGTCAGAAACATGCTCCTGGGGGCAGCATATTGCTCTCTTTGTAGGAAATTAATAGAGAACCGTAGAACAGGGCCTTAATTTTATTTTTCTATTTAAATAGCTAAAGTAACCAAGCTACACTAGGTTTTTAATTCACTTTTAGAAAACTTTAAATCAAAATAATCTGGGGGCATTGGGTTCTATGCTGACCACTTTAATTTCCCAAATTTGTCAAACGTGACTTCAATATTAAGCATTTTGCTGTACGAGAGCATGAATTCTTCCCTGGAGTTGTAACAAATGCTGTGAAATAACATTTTAAGAAAATTCATATTAGGTATTGTAGCATTACTGGGATGGAAACAAAAGGAGTAACTGTAAATAGTTCTGAGATGGGAGAAGCATTTTGGGTATATAAAAATTGGCAATGAACGAAAGTCCATTCTGCATGTCAAATGTATTTTAAAACTTGCATTTGTTTCAAAAGGTGTTGCATTATACTCCTGCATAATTTACATTGTATTGTGACATCATTTGGGTAACTGCAATATATGGCATTAACTTTTCAATTATACAATGTTAATCTTGACTAAAGCTGAACTGATTATAACACATTTGTATAGTTCAATAATCCTTACTAAAAAAAAAGGAGTAATTAGATTCAGAGCTTCTGTGAAAATTAATTTAGTTATAATGGATGACTTTGGATGGAAATAAAAAAACTGTTTAGTGCAAATATTTGATTTTTGTTAGGTCATGTCAGGTGATTGTTACAGCCTTATCAAAGAAAAAAAAATTTAAATCACTAGTTCATCGCGGCTTATGCGCACAAGTCTCTTTGCTCTGGATTTACTGGGATGTATAAAACATACTAATATTTAAAATTTCAGACTACCAGATATAGTTAAAAAGGTAACAGTGTGTGTTTTAATTGTTATATTGAATCGTACAAGTTGATAAGCCAAATAAAGAACCAGTTGCTTCAGCATAAGTTTTAACGTTTATTTTTAAATAATTTTGTTTGTTGTTTGTTTGTCTTTATTGATATTATTTTAATGTGAAATACATGAACAAGATTGTATATTTTGTATTAAAGCCTACTTCTGTTTAGTTTTAAGATATAATTAATTGCTGAATTTGGTCAGCGACTGCTATTGAATAATCTTTAACATCTCAAGTTTCCACTGATAGAGTTAATACACGAAGAGCTTTACTTTTTCCCTATCTTCATTATATATTACTCTTTTAAAGCTTTCCAAGCTGATAGGATAAATGGAAATTGATTTTGTGTAAAAATTTAGTTTTATCATGTGCATTTGTTTAGGCAGGAGTGTTTGTGTAATTAATGTTTGTATTTTTTGTTTAGTACAATGATAACATCACACATCACCGGTAATGTCTCCAGTCCTCATGCACTGAGAAGAACAAAAGATATTATATTAAACAAGAAGAGTAAGTTATCATTGATGTGGAGTTTCTGTGATGTGTAATTGGAATTATGAATAACACTTGTCTCTATTTCAGACCGATAAGTTTGTCACAGACAGCTCAGTGCACGGCTTACGTCTCCTTCCTGATCTTGCCATTGACTGCAGAACGAGAGAAATCTAAAGTAGATTGAGATTTGTTTGTCTTTGAATGGTGGAAAATGCTGAAATGCCATGTATAGTATGTGGAAATAAACATATATATTTACAATGAAGTTTTTCATTATGTTAATACTGAATACTCCTATAAACAGCAAAATTACTATTTTGACTGTAAATGCTTTGAATTGCATATTGTAATGTTTTTTAAACAGAATCACTTCTGTATATGTTAAGTGATTTTTGATGGGCTGTAGAACTTTAAAAATCTTGCACAGTTGACCAAATAGCAGTGTCAAAAAGGAAAACTCTTTAGAATTAACATTGATCTAAGATTCAAAATAAATTATGTAGAACTGCAGAAATATGCGAGGTCTGTTCTAAAAGTATCAGAGACCGATTTTATTTCACGAACAGTGTGGTACTTACACACCTTAGTCCCCTTTTAAAGTACATCCCTTCTGCAACCACAAATTTAGCCCAACAGTGCTGCCATTGCTCGAAACCTTTCTGGTAGTTCGATTGTGGAATGATCTTCTGCTCTTGCGTTGCATTTTGTTTAATCAATTCTACAGCTTCGAAACGATGTCCTTTAAGTGCATGCTTTAATCTCTGGAATAAGAAGTCGCATGGTGCCATATCTGGTGAAAAAGGCAGGTGTGGCACCAGAGGTATTCATGCTTTGCCGGAAACTGCTGCACGAGGTGCGAAGTGTGGGCGTGTGCGCCATCATGATGAATCGACCAGTCACGTGTTGCCCACAACTCCGGTCTTTTCCGACGCACCACTTCTCCCTTTCCCAAGTTTAAAACGAAATTTTATTCAAATGCATTGCTCCAAGTTTTGTAATTTTTGCTTTTCACCACACAACACTACTACCTTGCTTTCACAGCTCACTGCGAAATACTGGAGAACTCTTAGCACAATATGGCTTTGCCTAAGGCAATGTCTTGTATTTATCAGTTTAACCTGCTTTTATTTACAAAATCAATCTATACTTTTTGAACAGACCTCATATATGCACAATGAAATGGAAAATATAGTGTGTGGAAGTGCATGAATGTACAAAGACTGATACTGCATTAATTCTATGAAATTTTTTGTACCCCTTTAAAGTAACAAGAAATAGGTCTAACTGAAATAATAAAAATGTTATGTGATTATGAAGTAAGTGTTCTAAAATAACTCCTTTTTGTTCTGTCCAAATGATATTTCGTGGGTCATTATTACTCTGCAGTAGGTCGTTGTGATCTTACAGAACCATAAAGAAATTGATCAACACTTCCCAGGGCTCACAAAAAGTACCCATTTCAACTATGAGAATTTGCTACTTTTTTTAGTTGCTTTAATTCACTTATCATTTCCGTATAGAAGTTGAAATTTTCATCACAGGCCTTTCTAACACTATACATTTAACAGAATTCCTTGTCACCAACTGAAGTCTCTAACTCAATGGTTCTCAACAGGTGTGCTGCGAAAATTTCTAGATTTTCTGATATTGCTGGTAAAAAAAAAATTTTTTTTACTCGATATAAATTTAGAAAAAGCAACAAGAGCTTCAACATATTTTTAATAGGATATTTGAGTTATATATTAGAAATTTGAGCTTGTCGTTTTTTACACAAGTTCGATGTTTGGGGGAATTGATGACAAAAACACTCATTTCCTGTTCAAGTGAGAGAAGTGTGTCACGTTTCTTGTTTATGTTCCGTAGTGCTGAAAAGCCCAGCTCGAACAAGTAGGTGGTTGAAAAGTGCAACAGATTATTAATTGCTTCCACTGCAATTTCTGGATACTCTTTCTTTGCCAACATCAAAAACTTAAGAAGTGTTAGTTCATCATATTTTAATTCAAGTGTTCGGTCTGACAGAAGTTCTGCGATTTGCTCTTCTTTCTGCAGAAGGAGGTCGGTGGTGGATTCTGGGGACACAGCATAAGGATTGCGCACCCATTTATACTTGGCGACAGAATTGGAGGGAAAATATTTTGCCATGTTATCCTCAAGAGCTAGGAGGTGATTTAAAATGAGTTCAGATGTTACGTCCTTGTGTGAATCTACCTCGAAAGTCGGAGGAAACATCTGAAGCAACTTCCGTATTCTAAGTTTTCTTAAGAACCCGGAAAACTTATTGCATGAAGTCAGCACATTTTTCTTGTTTTCCTTGCATACTCTCATTTAGATAATTTAAATGGCTGAAAATATCAGTGTTGCCAACTTTTATGTTAGTGTGCCGCCATAACTCACTACAAAGGATAGTGTGCCGTGAACAATAAAAGGTTGAGAACCACTGCTCTAACTTAATTAGTGATGCATTAAGACTAAACCCAGCAAGTGCCCAATGCTAATTTCTGTAGTTCCAGCCACATCTGTGATTATTTGCGGTAGCTTAGCACTACATTTACACGTCAAATCTGTGTATATACCATACTTATTATTTAAATATCAGTTTAAAGCTAACCTTGTGTAGAATGTAATGGTGCAGTTGATTTTTATGTTAATAGTAAATAGGTTTATCTAAAAAAAAGTTATATTAAAAATATTTGAATTCATCATTTTTCTCAAGTTTTGATGAACACACAAAATTTAAAATACTCAATTTTTTAAGCATTTTGTCATAATGAAACAAAAAAAAATTAAGTTGATAGTAGGGCCTATATTTTTACAAAATATGTACAAGAAACCAAGCACATCAGCAACTCTAAAATTGTTGCTGTTCTTTGGTGGAATGTTTTGTGGTCCAGGAGTTTGAACTTTGAAAGGAGAACTTACACTTGTCCTATTACTATCACTTGCCACTTCACCACTATTGTCAAAATCATAGTTACAATTGCCAGATTATCACTTCAGACATCATTAGGCCTACAATCATTGTTTCTGTTGTTTGTTAACCCTTTAAATGCTGATTGCTGACCGTGCTGTGCTGAATACTTTTCACGGATAATGAAAAAATTGACACTAAAATTAAATATTAATTTTAAAATAAAAATGCATTTTCTCGCCCAAAAATGTTAATCCAATGCAAAGCCAGTACTGCTAACTGCTATATACAACCCAATTGACATTCATGCATACACATGCACACACACACACACACTTTCGGACAGATGTCTAGTAGTTTTTTAGGATATGTCACTGTTCAAAGCATGGAACAATGCACAGTCCCATATCACACTTAGCACACATGTACCTGATTTCTTTTCTTTTTGTTTCTCTTTGTGTGGTGTGTGTGCATACCCTGCACTTTCTCATAGCATCCTTCTTTGAAGCAGTTGACGGAACAAGGACAGGAAAATGTCTTATCTGTCAGTCGTAGAGGCGTGTCTGCCTCCTCCACGTCCCTGATTACTTCCACTTGGAAGGCAGCCAGAGGTATATTGTGCCCAGTAGTTACTTGATATAACACGTGCGTTGAGGAGGAAAACATCCATAACACGAAAAAATCTTTTTTTTACCATTTCATGGACTTTTTCACACTCAATTGAACTGAGCAGCGTGTCACTTCTATCTACACCCCCCCCATACATGAATTGTAATCTGACACTCCCTGTGGCTTCTTCGATGGTTCCCCAGTTAAGTTTATCAGTGTTGGTCATACTGTCAGTGTGACATGTGGACAGCATGTTTACCTCTCGCTTGTCTAACCATTTTATAGCCATCATAGTGTCTGTAGATTTGGCCTGTGTTTCACCCCTATTGAGCTTCTTATTTAGTTTTGGCAAACCCCTTCGGTTTCTACGCACTGTTCCACAGCTATTTGTTTGCTTGGTATAACGCCATTGAAAGAGATTTGGGGCTTGTATACCAGTTGTCTACATACAGTGTGTGACCTTTGTTGAGGTACAGTTTCATTAGTGTGGCAACAACAGATCCAGAAATCCCATATTGTGCCTCAGGTTCATCAATATCTGTGCTAGCCCCACAATAAATAAGAAAATCTAGATACCCAGTCTCACAAAGCACAAACAACTTCACTCCAAATCTGTGCCGTTTTGAAGGGATGTATTGTTTGATACCTAGCCTACCCTTGAAAAGTACTAAACTCTCATCAATACACAAATTTTGGAATGGAATGAATGAGTCCTTTCTGGCATATTCAATTATGGGTGCAAGTTTATAAAGTCTTGTCACCTTCTGTTTGGTGCTCATTGTCATTGAAGTGCAACAACCTTAGTATAATCAAATACCGATCACGGGACATAGTTTGTCCAAATATTGGGGTACTTATTAGCGGATCAGTACTCCAATACTCTCTTATTGACAGTTTTTTCTCTCTTGCCATTAGCATTGTCAAAGCCAAAAACACATACATTTCATCAACTGTAACCTCCACAAATTTTGTTAGCCTAGATTTTGGACTCGCCAAAGTTGAATCACTTGTACTTGTTAGTCTCCTCAATAATTTTCTGAATGAAAATATTAGTTACAAATACCTCAAAAAAATCCAGAACAGAATGGTTATTTGGAAGATCAGCAAGTGATCCTGAATTTTGCTCTGTAAATGTGTATTTTTGGATCAAAAACACTGAAATTCAAATTCTCTTTTGCCTATCTTACATTTCTTTGGAACATTTTCACTCACTTTCCCATCTTCTACTGAATCACTGTCAATTTCACTACTGTGTTTATTATTATCAGACTCCACAATAAATTATTCATCATCTGATTCGTAATTAGTCAAAAACTCTTGTATTTCCGCATCTGAAAGGAAACACACATTTTTTGACTTCGATGTGGATGTCATGTTCAAACATTGAACAGTATCAGCTGTTTATAATGTCTCTGCAAAATATCTCTGAAGTCTTCTTTGACAATATCTACAACAAAACAAAATAGTTCACCATGATCCCAATTAGTGATGTGGATCCGGTAAATACCCAGTGGGTAGGGTAAATATGAATGGGTATTTCCCCATTCTTTAAATACCTACCCAAAAATTGGGTATTTTAGAAAAGGTCATCTAATACCATGTTGTGTCAAAAGTTTTGTCAATAAAAAAATTAAAATGCAATAATATTTCCAATTTGACTGACTTGGCAACTTGTTGATTAAAATGGTAACTACTAACATTTGGTCACTGTTTCAAAAGTTCTCCAGAGGTCATATGATATTTGTACCTTTATAACTTCAATACTATTAAATTTATAGAGAAATATGAAATTTTCAAAACAGAATTAAAAAATAATGAATAATAAAAAAATGACATGCAATCTAAAACATATAAATGAAACCCCAGAAATTAAGGGCACCAGTTGCAGGCCCAGTAACATTAAACAATCTTCTTACTGAGACTCCTAAGTCTGCGACTACGACCCTTTCTAGAGTTTCATTTATACCTTCGAGTTTACAGTACCGCTACTCTTTTTTTTATTATTAATTAATTATTTTTTCATGTTATCTTCTTTAATGGTGTCCACATTATGCGTCATATGACATAATAACTAATTGCAAATAAAAAGCTAAGCGAACCCAAAGAAAAAATATAAATACCCATTTTGGATAAATACCCTGGGTATTTTTCCCCAAAAATAAATACCTGGGTATTTTACATCACTGATCCCAATAGATGTCAGCACCTTAGTTTGTTTTGTTGAACTAGAGGATACGCGACCAAAGCACCACGAAAAGAAAAATTGAAACGAGTATACTCGCCCATAGCACACTGATGACATCAAATTTGGGCGAGTATACGTGACCATAACCCTTAAAAGGTAAAGCCAACAAATTTTTCTAAATCTTCACTATCTGTAAATTATTCACGGCTATCACTATCCTTACTAATATCTATGACACGTATGATCTTCTAAACAGTCATTATTTCCTCATCTGTAAAAAACTGCTTTGTTGTATGCTTTCTTTTCCCAATAACAAATTATTTAAATTTATTTACAAAAATCTGTACGTGGCAGGCTATCAGTGAAGTGCGTCACATGCTGCCATCTCTTGAGAAACTGATGAACTACCAACAGAATACAGCTAAAAATTAACCCTTTCCGCTCCAAAGCCGGAATACGTCCGACAATTAATTTTCTGTTTCACTCCTATGTCGGAACACATCCGACATGACTTTCTCAAAGCAATGTCTTTAGCTCCAAGGCCGGTACTGCTCTGACAGCGATTGCCACAAGTAGTTCAACTACTGGACAACAGATGTCAGGAGTTTCTAGAGTAAAGGAACTCTGGTGGCAGTCAGAAAAAATATGAAAGCCGATCTTCTGAGTGCAAATAAAACCATTTCTAACATTTAAACGTGGTTTCACTAATAAAAAATTAGAGTTGAGGGGCCTGACAGGTGAAACATAATTGGAGTGGAAAGGGCTAAGAGCTGATTAAATCGGCTTCTAGCATTTTCAAACCAGCATTCAGCTGATTAAATTGACTTTTGGCACTTGCTGGGTTAAGAGATTTGATGCTGTCTGAAGCACAGAAACATTTGTTTTCTTTCATCAAACTGTATTGAACAAATAATAAGGGTAAGAAAGAACTGCAAATCTCCATAAAATATTGGTCAGTTACTAGGGTTGAAATAGTTGTCACCTTGAGATGTTTTTCATAGGAAGTGCAAGAGCTGATGTTTTTAGTTATTTTATTTTCAAAGCCCTTGACAGGGATTCCCTCAGTACTGAACATCTTGTCATGATAGAGAGTGATGGACCAGTAGTGAACCAAAAGGTTTTTTGTCTTGTCAATAAAGAACTGATTGCTAATAGGGTAAAAGGTTTGTTGTCAGTGGGAACGTGCAACTTGGCCTTGGGTGTGATGTTTCTGATTTGGTTATTGCTGTGTACTACTACTTTCATAGCTAGCCTTTTTGTCTTGAGTTTTCCAAAGGTCAAGATTTGAAAGCTGTCCCAAAACACAACTTCATTAAACTTGTGTCGTCACATTGGTTGACTCTAGAACCAGATATGAATAGACTCCTTGAACAGTGCACAGCTGTAACATACTATTTTTGATAGTACATTCCATGGCAAAAAGTCAGTGCCTCTTATAAGAAGAAAGAATATATAAAGAAACTTGTAATTACAGCAGAATGTTTGTTGTTTTAAGTCTAATCTGTTTCAAAAATGCTGTTCTCTTTTCCAAAAGCAAGTCGTCGATGCATATTTTGTACAGTGAAATGGACACCTTATATTTTACCATCATGGGGCAGGTATGCAAGAAGGAGAGCATTGATTCTGTTTTAGTGGTCTTGTATGAAATGATTTGATAAGTACAACCTGCTAAAAGACATTTATTGTGGAAGTGTGTTCAAAAAGAACTTGACAAAGTGTTAGGTATCAGGTAGAATCAAGGGGGTAGGACGCCATAGCGGATATTCCCGGAAACCATTGCAAATTGAACAGTTCCCGAGCAGCCATCTGAGTGGCAAGAACGGGCTGTTGTGTGATAGCTTGTAATGGTACAGTAATTCAAGAATTGTATTTTTAAAGGACATCGC
>KZ868931.1:47654-60759 GCA_003456935.1 Machilis hrabei | reverse complement strand
TCCTTTCACAACCCCACAAGAATAAGCTGACCAGTATACATATTTTTTTAATCCTGAATCCTCTCCATTGTCGCGGTACAGTGTAAATATACCATGTTTTACATCCACACAAAATCCTCCTGAAATGACCTATCTAGTGTTGTTAGGAGATATAACACCACATACCACCTTCATTCACACAAATGTGAGGGAAAGTAGAACCTTCTTCTACAATAAAAATCGGCAGAATACCCTCGAATATAGGCCGAAGTCCATGTAAATGCAATGTGATTTTCATTTTGGCTATACACACAAAAAAAAAGGCACAAAACTATACTGGTGCTTTTTTATATTAACAAAATTCATAAGTTTTCATTGTGCTTGAACTTCAAATGTTATGATGACAGCCTGCCTTCTTTAAGTGAAAAAGGCTTTAAAGCTCTCGCTAACTGCAGTTTTTAAGATCTCGGAAATAAACATTGCCAGGCGAGTTTCCAGAGAAAAATTTCATTGAGGGCGTAAGATTCTCCTTATATGTTGCACAGTTTCCGTAAATATACACGTGTAACAAAGAATCTTCCCTTACAGAGTTACGTATAATAAATAACCTTGAGGAAAACAATTCACACTGTTATCAGTTGACATTCTGAGAAACTGTTTAACAAAGAAATCACATAGCTCCAAACATATTTATGAATACGAAACCATTTAGCTTATGTACATGAATTTGAGAATGCTGCGTATAGGAGCACTACGCTTTTTGTTTTTCTTTCTCTAGACTTTCAGCATTTTTTTTGTACCAGTCTGATTAACACATTCAATGCCACCACATTTTTTACATCACTGCTCTAGAATGGCAGCCATTTTGAGGAAATACTAAAAAAAATATGGAAAACTAAAAAATATTCAGAGCTGAAATTCTTCCCAGAGCTTTAGTAGATTTTGAGAGAGTGATATCTGCTGTAACCAGAGTAACTGTGTGCTAATTTCAGCTTCTTTTTTTTTTACAAATGTTTAAATGACCACCAACCACTATCTGAATTGTCATTTTCAGTCTGCTGTTCATTATCACCAGATGGTTTGCCATTTTTTTTAAGGAAGAAAATCTATATCCGAACCTGAATCTACTGTAATATCTTTGCGTAATTCTTCAGCAGTTTCCTCTTCTTATCATATTTTGTATGAGAACGCTTATTTCCATTACTACTGGAAGTTACCATCTTTCTACAAACACAAAATGTAAACATAGCATTGAATCTTGGGAAAGTTATTACAAACAAAAGCAAAGCACATAGCACAATTGGTATGAAAAACAAGCTTAACTTTCAACAGATGCAGTAGCAGAGCACTGCACGCTATCTGTGATCTGTAGAATTAACTATGTGGTCAGGAAATACTAATAGACTATGGTAGAGTGTGGCACTTTTATCTCAATTTAAATAAATCTACCATAGTTGAGGATGGCACTGAATGTGTTAAGTTGAATATATACTATAACAAGTTTTTCTATGTTTCAAGTGTACTTAACATATTCTGATAGTGTAAGGGTGGTTGGTATCTCGAAACATATTCTGAACAGGCACTCCATGATTTCTTTTGATTTTGCCATGTCACCTAACATTTTAAACACCAAAAGTAAACTCTATTCACATCTTTGTTCTGATCTTCCCTCACATTTGTTACCCAAATCTAGACTGCATAAAGTAGTATCAGTTCAGCATTCTTCTATCTTTACTGGTCTTTCAGCAACAGATAAATCAAGTTTGTATACTTTATCAAACACCCTAAAGACTCAATATGTGGACTAAGCATTTTCTTTTATTAAAAATGAATGGCTACACATTATGTATAATGAAAGCATATTTTGAGAAGACAAGGGCTGGGTGGATTCCAAAAGTGGCAGATTTAAATAATTCCGTTGTTTGTAACTCAATACTAAGTTCCCATTCAGATTAGAATACTCAGCTGAAACCTTGTATGTGCAGTAGGGTGGGCCGAAAAAATTCAATTTTTTTTTTCAAGTCGTAATACCGCGGAAAAGTTGCGAATTGGGGAGACTAAAAAGCGGTAAAAAAATAAATAAAATCNGTTTATATCTTCCGGTCGCGCATGTGCTCTAAAGTTTGCCAAAATTTGGAAAAATTCACATTTTTACGATAATTTTTTACATTTTTAAATTAACACGAGGAATAAGTGCAGACTGACAGAACAATTGCGTGGTGCGGTGGCGAGATTGGTAGGTGGGTGAGCGGCGTGGTTATTGACCCGAGCAAGTTACGACGAGCGCGAGAATTTGTTAGATTTGACAGCTGTTGCGCGAGCGGAAGACCTTAACCGATTTGAACCATTCTTTTTTCTAAATCATTATCGGTTCGAGTTAGAGTCGACTAGAGCTATTACATTTAAATAGTGACAAGTTAAGNAAGATAAAAAATTATCGTAAAAATATAAATTTCGGCAAACTTTAGAGCACATGCGCGACCGGAAGATATAAACCGATTTTATTTCTTTTTTTTAGTCTCCCCAATTCGCAACTTTTCCGCGGTATTACGACTTGAAAAAAAAAATGTTGAATTTTTTCGGCCCACCCTAATGTGCAGTGCTATGATACATTAAAAACACTATTCCTATTTGCTTTACATAAAATGTTTCAGTAATGCAATTCATGTTGTTCACGTTAAGTAATGATAGAGGTTCTGTAAAACATTCAACAGTGTTCTGCAAAAAGGGGTTAAGAAAATTTCTTGTGAGGGAGAAAAACAACAAACTCAGTTCACTTAGCCAGATTTGCAATAAAAATCGGACTAACCTTCTAATGTTCACATTTCCAATTTGAATTGTATTTCTGATTGAACTGTTTCTCATATCTGCTTACTAGGCACCACACTATTTGTTTGATGTTAAAGCTATTCCATTTTTCTCACAGATTCTCGGCGACACTTTAGCCACAAGTACAGAACCCATTTTTGTCAATATATTTGGCAGAGAGTGTATCTAAAGTATTTTAATGTAGCAGTTAGTAAATACTTTAAAACTGGCAACCGCATTAAGTGGTGTTTTTAATGTGACACTATGACTGCAGCTATGTGTAATGAAAAACCTGTGCAATAAACGGAGATCTTGTTTTATCATGGTATGTTACAATTCACATTCCTGGTTTAATACACATTATTGTAAAATTTGCAGGTAAATTATAGTACAATATGACAAATTAAAATATTCATTAACTGCAAAAGCAAGTATTTATTTAATTAAATGTTTGACCATGCAGAAAGCATTACTAGTCGAGATACAGATATACACAATCTGCTTTTAACAGGTTCCAATTATTATAACAAAATAGTTTGCACTATGTAGATAAAAATGTCATTTACGCCTAAAAAGCAAGAAAATGACATTATGAAATAATTACTTCATATTTTTACAGCATTTGTGGGAACTGTAAGCCACCAAATGGCTAACATCCCAACAGAACTGGAGGCTGTATACAACAGAGTATGTTTTAGTTTGTTAATAAAATTATCATTCAAACCTGCTGAGTGAATGTATTTTAAGAAAATGTTCTTCTGTTTGCAATGGCACAAGTATTTTTTGTAACTTTTTTTTAATAAGCATCTATGCGATTGCTTGCTACCAATACTCCCGAAATCTTGTTGGGTAACGGTATTGGAATCGACTCAGCCCTGCATACAAATGTTAATGTATTCCTGAAACTCCTTAAAAAAATCTATCAATCAAAACAAATCTCTTTTCTTTCAGGGTCTTGGATCAATGGGCACCCCAAACTTGGTCGAAGGACATAAACACCGTAAAACGATCTTTAAATCCAGAAGCCGACTGTGCCGAATACAAGTGTTCAGTTATATAAGGGAAAGGGTATTGCTAACTTATTTTTCTAATATTTATGAAATAAGTTTCTAATTTTATATATAAATTCTTTATATTCTACAGGGGATGGTACATTAGTCTCTTGGTACTGTAAGAGCAGGTCCATAATATTTTGTTCATAAAAGTGAAGCTCAAGCAACTGTAACACTGTATTTTTCTTAGCATTTACTGTAACAGTAACAAATAAACAAAAGTTCACCACTTCATATCATACATCTGTCACAAATAATTACAAAAAGAGTTTTCTGTTGCTTCAATAAAACTTAAAAAGCTGAAAGATGTCGAAAAAATGACTTAACATTTGCTTATACACATTAAAAAAAATGTTTTGACACTATACCCTGCACGAATATTTCATACATTAGTCCCTTGACTTGGTAAAACAAAAATAGTTAATGTTTCACAAACTGGAACTTAGGAAGGGGCAAGACAACCCCTTTCGTAATAGCGGACATAATACTTTTTAATATCTTTCCGTTCTCTCCAGTTCCCCTAGAATAGAACTCGTAGGATCAACATGGACAACAGTTCAGGTGGACTTTGCTTTAGTTTATAATACAAACTTGTAGTACATATATAAACATAATAATTATAATCATATTTAAATATACATAGCATTTTTATTAAAGAAAACAAACAAAAAAAAGTAGTTCAATTCTTCAACCTACTCTTAAGTTATCACGTACATTCAGAAGAAAGAAGTGTGAATGCACTTACATTTTGAAAAAAATGGATGTAACCATAAAAGAAATGCATGAGCAAAGTAGTAATGATGTTTGTAAGCAACCACTATCTTTTCGATCCTCTGTTATAAATTCTGTTCCAATGACAAAGTGATCAGTACAATATAACTCTGGAAAAAGAAATATGCTGGAGATACTGACACAGCAGAGAAGCGGGCTAAAACTTTATAGGAAAAATACTAAACACAAAGTAGATTAATATGCTCATTAAAATTTTCTTTTGCAGTTTTATCAATACAAGGACAAACATGTACATCAACTGGAATGCTCATTCTAACACCAACACACAATACATTCTAAGAATATTTTCCTTCTCGTTAATCCTTTACCTGAGGTCACGCTCAATTGGTCTTTGGATGGCACGTCCACCTTTCGGATTCGCTCCGCCAGTTTCTAGACTGAACTCCTAGCTTGTGCACGTTTGATTAGGAAAACACTTCCAACCAATCATAAGAGGAGCAATTAAAGTACTGTCTCCTTTAAAATTACATTCACACACACATATATATATAATATTTACAAATGGATTTTTACTGCTTGAAACAACTGTAAAATGTACAGTGGTTTATGAAAACATGTAGATTTGAACTAACTCGTACACAATGGTCAGTCACTTGCAAGAGATTCTGTTGTAATTGCTTGACAATTCAATCCACAATATTTTCATATCAAAGTTCTCTAATTCAAGCCAGTAAAATGGCATTCGGCCTTAGTTCCTTCCGTCTCTCGTGTACTTACACAATGCATGCATTCCCATTCACCCAATCTCACACGTACACTATTTTTCCATTAAGAGAACACATGGCTTCTTCACACCCACGAATCCCCCCCGGCTGGAGCTGCTCTATGTCCGTCTACAATGACTCCTTTTGATTGATCGTCATAACCCCACATATCTCCTGGACCTGGCTGCAACTGGCCATCATAGTGTGGTTGAGCCTCATACTGGCGGTTTTTCTTCTTTTCTCTGTTAACTTGAGCATAGAGGGGCTCGCCTGGTTTGGCCTGCTAAGAAAATAAACAAAAAATGGCAATTTTAAAGATTTATTTCCTTGAGCAAATCTTAAGCTTAAAGGATAGCTCAAATATGCAATGCAGTGCAGAATACATACACAGTCACATATTACCAGCAGCATCTTACTACAAGGACAACAACTGCAGAAGCAACACAATGATAAAAAAATACTAAATTCACAAACTTTCGCTGCAAAATTGTTGAAATCGCTAACGAAACACCTAATTTATTTTACCAATTTTCAAGTCAAAGCCAATTTCTGTCTATTAGGGAGTAATATTTGATGTACATAGATACTACAGTGTCATTAATGTATGCTAATCAATAAGTTCAATTCAGAAGAATGGATAGCTGCACTAGATCCATTCAGTTGGATAGCAAGGAAATGAAAACAAAAGTATTTAAGCAATTACATGGTAAATATGCCGATCTTCTTCTATGCATTTCTATCTCGTGTATCAAATAATCTCAAAATAATGGGACAGAATAACATGGGAGTAAATAAAAGGCTTAAATGGCACCTACATATTACCGCTACATCTTCACCACCCATCTTATTACACATATGACTTACATGGTTCAGGATTAAATTCAATACCTTTTTTCCCCACCGTTATTTGATCACTAAAAAAATAAGTATCATCTCAAAAGAATTAGTTTAATTCAACGAGAAACCAAGAGAATATGATTCATACGTTTTATTTCCTACGATTGTTTTCATGTAGTGAATAAGAAGATGCACAAGAGACTATATAAGATTTATTGTGTTTTCAGTATTGTACACATTGATTACTGTACTTATGTTTGAATTTAACAGAGTTCATACGAGTACTGGAATAGACCATCCATTCTTACTTCACATAAACCATGGATTAAACTATATTAAATTCAACTGGAATTGCTAGTATTTTTTATCAGTGCTGAATGTGGCTCTAACCACAACTTATTCAGATTTGAAAATGACTCAAACGTTCTTTTGAATGTTTCAATAAATTCTGCACATTTTTAATGTGAATGTGACATTCAGGAGAACCCTGATTTATAAATTTAGGTGACTACAATACAGGGGTTTTAAAAAAAGGTGGGAAGTAACAGCATAGCGACATTCCCTAATGGAAACTGAGTAGAAAAGTTTTTTACCAAAATTTGATACGCCCAATAGTTTTGGAGTGACAAGACGATTTATCTGGCCAATCACGGAGAGAGTTGCTTGTACAGGCGCCCTACACATCAAGAGCGTAGCACGGCAGCAAACCTGTATTACACATAAACGTTATTGCCAGGACAGGTTTGCTGTCGTGCTACGCCCTTGGTGTGTAGGGCGGCTGTACAAGCAACGCTCTCCGTGATTGGCCAGATAAATCGTCTCGTCACTCCAAAACTATTGGGCGTATCAAATTTTTGTAAATAACTTTTCTACTCAGTTTCCATTAGAGAATGTCGCTATGTTGTTACTTCCCACTTTTTTGAAACACCCTGTATAAAGGCATAAAAATTTATATTTTTAGTAAAAGTTTCACTTACTATTATTACACTTTTTATGCAGAACATGAGAGAAAATAGAATGCAGATAGAATACTAGCAAGAACTAAAGCAGCATTCTAGCTACTTCATAACAGGATAGGGGAAAGATGAAACAATGTTCCAGTTCAACCACCGTTGATGATAAACAGAGTATAGGTTCTTGCAACTTTTAAAGATGCAAGCAGGCAAAATTAGGTATACTGACTGTTAACATTATATTTCATTTATTTCAGACTAAGAGTTTTTTTTATCTTATGTGAATTACCTTCACATATTTCCTAACGGTAACCAAAACGCAACACAGAAAAGCAAAACAAAAATCTGGGCAACTTCTATGTTTAACAAGTATTACAAGGTATTTCTCTATTCATTATTTCTAGTCCCCTTCCCCAATTTAATAGTTATTTACAGTAGTCATTTTCCTCTTTTTTTTTCAATCAGTAACTATGGACTTGACAAAAAAGACCCTTACTCTCATTTTGAGGAGCACTCATCTAAGCCTAGGAAAAGATCTAATTAGAGTTGCAAGACTAGTCTCAAACTATGTAAAATATTAAAAGACAAATGCAATATCATTGATTCCTAGAGTTCAATATAAAAAGATTTAGTGTGCCTGATGTTTTCTCCAAGGACATACATGATGAAGGTGCCTGTACTAGCTGATACACTTATTAGTTTTACATTCTGCCCAGCATAAAGCAACACCTGTGATAAAAGGTGAAGCATAAGCACATTTCCTTCTGTAAAGAGATAAAATGTATATATACATACTTGCTAAAGTATGACAGATTTATTGGAAGCATCAAAAAGATTGTTGGTTCTCTTATTTTGAAAAATAAAGGCAACAAAAGCTGAGTAGACCATTTACCAGAAAGTGGACTCCCTCGTAGAACTACCAACTACTGGGCCAGTCATATACTGCCTCTGAAGAGGCTTATTAATTGTAAATTCAGTAAGGATCATAAATAAACACATGTATACTACAAATATACAAACTGCATGCAGTAGCTTTCAGGCTAATGAATAGCAAATCTGAAAGTATGTGAGGATGATATGGTTGACAAGAGGCAGTAGCTGACTTTACCTCCTAATTAGTAAAGTAACAGACAGATCTAAACCATTCTTGCATAGGCACAGAAAGACAAGACTTGGACAGCGAAAAATGAAAAATCATGACTACGACTGTATTCCAGCAAAATTATATCCACAATGGAATAGGCAGGCCTCTATAGACAAATTTATTTTGTAAAGCATGATTTTCACTTTAATTCTAATATTTTCAGTTTTCCCCAGAATTCTGCTTAGTGGAAATTCTAAAAATCTTTGACCACACAATAATGGTGTTGTAACTGCAACCCCACCTATATCAAAATTAAACATTTTTAATTAATAGACAATGAAGGCCATTAATAATACCCAGCTTTCTGTGGGAACAGTATCCATGACTTTTGGTACTATAAATTAGACTTAAAGTACAAAATAGTTTTTATTTCTACAGCAGCAAACAAGTGCTGAGCAAAGTTCTTACTGGCTGTATGTCTAGATACAAATTTCTTCTAGTACACCTCTTATATAATGATTTTTTTTAAGTAAAACTGTTATGAAGTCTCACAACTTCTGCAATAAGAAACTTACAATTTTTCAGTTACTCAAAGACAGCAGCCAAATTGGAGCACAACAAATATAGTGACATGGACTTGATTATAAACTGTATTTGTTGTAATAATAATAACACACCAGTTATTTTCTTTATACCGAGAGACTGCTACCAACAAACTTTTTTCCTCCCATTTATTCACTGACATTACATTCACTACACGCCAATTAATTTATACTAAACTAATTACAAACCATATTGGAAATATGAAAGCCAAAGTATAATGTTTATTATTCTGTTTCATGCATATTTAACTTAGAAGAAAAATGCATACTATAAAAATTAAGTTTCATTAAAAGCTGAGCATACAGTGTTAAAATTTCATTCAACACAATGATAATTCATTCCATATGGCTTTCACCACTTTTAACACAACACATTCAGTTTGAATCTAAAATTGTAGACGTCCATGTTTTGTTCAGACTGCACAATATACCAGGGAGATAATTCTTATGAAAATATTCAAGCAATTAACTTTTAGGTTAAGACATAATTTGTTGTTTCTTGAACTGTCTTTTCCCGTATTATTACTGAAATTACTTTGCAAAAACGTTAATATTTTGTTTTAACTGCCTTCTCTTTAGGTCTGAATACAAATCAGATATATTTGTTTCTTTCTCTTGCGTACTCAGTTCAAATATGCAAAACATGAGCAATAATAACTAACACAAACAGTAATTGCTAATTACAACAAATCTCAAAATATCACATTAGGTATTAAGTGTTAAGCATACTATCATCTACCTGAATACCTTGCCTAATTATCTGTTTATCTGGCCACTTCTCTAAGCAGCCTAAAGGAAAGTCTTTTGTCACAATGAACTCAGGCCAAAAGTAAATCCTGCTTGAAGGTAAAAAAATCCTTAAACAATGAGAGAGTCAGACATGACATTTTCAACCTGAATGTATGTCACTGAAAACGTGAGTTTGTGTGCTTTCAAACAAACAGTTCAATCTATTAATCTTTTGGCTCTGGGTGCACCAGGTTCTTGCAAATACTTAGCAATCTAAAATATTTTTTTTCCTTTTCCTACTAATGAGTCCTAAACTAGTACCCTAAAGAAGGATGTTCACATACTTTAGACAAAACTTGCTTTTATTTCCAATGTTCCTATTGTTTCAGCTATTGAGTATGTGGAGTACAAAATTTTACATTGCAAGAGTACATTATAGGGTTCATAAAACCCACTCTATGTCAAAATGCTGTTCCAAGTAATTTTCTTCAGATTTAAAGTAATTTGAGTAATTTCAGAATGAGCCATGAGAGCGACCGTATGATTTTTCTTTTGCTGCTTTTATATTTCTGTATTGAAGAGAAAATTGAAAGAGGGTGTAAACAATTTACTTTTGTTTTTAATTATTTTTTAAAATAAAAAACATTGAAAACATATAAACAACGTGACATAAAAAGTATTTTTTCAGACTAGTTTTAGGGGTTACACCAATTGTTGTTCAGAGGCAACATGGTAATTTTGGAAGAATGAATATGGTGAAAATGCTCATTAAGTAACGTTTAGTCTTATTGATACAAAATAAATTATTACAACGTAGTTAAATTCGGGGTACCAATCTGAAGATTTATTTCAGTTATGCCGAAATATGCACAAATCTTCTGCAGAAACATGGCAGTGTTGTGATGCTTTTCGGTTCCCAGACTTGTTCAGCTTCTATAGCATAACCAATTCAAGTTGCCTCAACTAACATTAAAACTTCCAAATTCAAGTGATAGCTCATGTGGAGTGTTTATGATGTAGCATTGCTAGAGCAGCGCCATCAGTTGACTGGAATGAAAGCGGTCCCACATCCAGTTAATGGCATTATTATTTTTTTTTAAATAGCCAGAAAATGAAACTAACGTATTTAATTCATCTGAAAATACGTTTTTAGAGGCCAGATGATCGACAAAGATACCCCACTAATTTAAAATTAACAGTGCAGAGTTATGGTATCGTCGTAAGACTAGCGCAAAACACGCATATTTAACATACAACAAGACCCCTACTATTGTGGTAAGGTACTTTGTTCAAGAGCGCAATGTATTCAGCTATATTGAAAACTATAAATATAGACATTCAGACAAGGTGGTTGCTCGAATCTTCGAACCCGCTCAAATTAGTTTAACATTCTATACAATGTTCTCTTCATTCTCATAGCACATGACAGAACAGTTTAGGTTTGTATGGCACATGCAGCGTACAAAAACATTGGTAAATCTTGACAGAATCTTTCTTTTAATAGTGCTGGTCCACTTCACTGTACAGTACACAGTGTATGAATTTTACCGAAATCATTGTGTCACTCGTTTCCATCCTTTAATTGACAGAACAGCAAATATGTAAAAACAAAACATCATTCATACTACACCTTAAATAAGAAAAAGGGATTACAAAATTTCAAGCACAAATGAAGACTACATTCTTTAAAAGAAAAAAAGCTGTTCTACAATTAAAACGTACACATAAGAGAATAAAACACCCACCATTAGTTACAAGCAGGGGGCAGGTTAGCTGCGCTGCACAGGCTGGCATAAGGAAAAAAAACAACAACATAAATGTTTGTTGCTGTGAGCAATTGGGTCAGACGTTTCAAAGATAATGATCTCTTATAATACGTTTGGCCTCGTCCCATTTACCCAACAGCAAAAACAGTCGCATCATTACGCTCAAACCAACAGGATGGAGACAAAAGTCAAAGACAAAAGATTTTCACAGAAAGACATACAACCTGAGAAGAAAGTTAAATTATTCAACGAGTGTATACTGTTAAAAGGAGATAGTTAAAATACAAAGTGTAAAGTGAGTCATGCAGCCTGGATACCTCGTGCGACACAGTTACACGAATGAAAGAAGAATTCACTTACACTATCCTACCAAAAGTATTTGACATTTTTCTGTGTGTGTGCATGTGATTACTTTTATACTTATTACACATCAACTTAAAACTCTATTCAAGCTTTATCTTTACAATATTTTGGGTGACGTGATATAAAACCATGTTCAAAGCCATGATTATGATTCAGTTAACATATTGCACTTTCAAAATGTTTTAAAAATGTATAATTTATGTTGTTTTCAGATATTTTTGAAAGGGGGAAAAGGCCACATTAAAAAATAAATGATGTCAAATCCGAATAACCCTTTTAAAATTAAGTTTAAAAAATCATGTATTTAGTTTGAACAACTTTCATCACCCCCTCTTATCGCAGATGTATGTGATAGGAATTACAGCTTTACTACTACCCTAAAGCTTCAGCTCTAGGTAAGTAGAGGTTCACAGGCTTTCTTTCTCCATGCTCTATAACATTTTACACAACCAGCCTAAACATGGGAGACACCACCATACCAAATATTACCTATTTAAACTTACAAGATTCCAGTTTTTATATGTTCTGAGAGATTATGGCCAAACACATGTTTTCATTTAGCAGCTGATAGCCCTAAATATATTTTCACAATCCCTCATCTTGATGCACGTTGCTGGTCTCGGCAACGAAAGGTTACAATACACTTTTCTGAAAATGTACTTGACACCAGAATTACATGAAAGACCTGTATAATGAGTACACCAAGATATTACCGGTAATATTCATTGACAACTCTGCCATCATGGCAATCACTAAAAATTTTTACTTTACTTATCTAACTGAATCTGCCCTGTACATCTATATTCTACGTATACAAGACAATTTTTAAGTGGGTGGAGTTGATAAAATAAAATGGAAACAATGCTAGAATTTCTAAAATTGAATGCTACATATATTTGTAGGTATAAGAACATGACACAATTGAAATGCAACATCTCATGGTATAAGACAAAACAAGATGTTGCTCTAGTTTTATAAAAAGGATGAATATGATTTTCATATTTGAACTCGTGTAATAATTTATAGAATTTTTTATTTTGCACACCTAATGAATATTAGACTTAAATTTGAAACCACACCTAAACAAAACTGTTTTAATGGTTTATTAACAATTAGCAAAGGCAAATGCTATTCATTAACTTCCTTTTGTCCTTTATCCAAACACAGTTACATGTTAATTATGTCCACTTGGACTTCTGGACCTTGTCTTGTAACAAGCATTAATTAAAGTTATGATTTACTGCGTTAATTCCACTGTACATATAAAGGAATGCAGCAAAGAAGTCCGTTGTTCACACACCACTAGAGCATTGAGAATTAGGGTGAATCTCTTTAGGGTAGTTCATGTTTAAAAGACAAATAGAGTTCAGGCAACAAGTACACTAGTTTGACAATGTACGAAGTTTCAGAGTACACGACTTGTTCTTTGGTTAAAA
>KZ868931.1:15429-26115 GCA_003456935.1 Machilis hrabei | reverse complement strand
CTTTAATATTTGCTCTCAAAACCAGGACTGAGGACATCCATGCTATTGACATTTGACGAGGAAACCAAATTCCCTTCAGCTAAACAAAAAAGAAATTAACTTTAACACAAAATTCCTATATCTTCCACAGCTAAAGAAGTGAGAAAAAATGTGTGCAGTGTTTTGCAATTCCAAATACGGACTGCAAAGGTACACCTATTTGTAGAATCACCCATATATATAAATCAAGACAATTTGTATAAATAAAATGTAATGGAGGACAAAGACATGTTTACAAGCATGAGAAGTAAACATTTAATATACAATCGTGTAGAAGTTGTCAGTGAAACTGGGTTTCTACAGTCGATTAAAAAGGCCTGATGTTTGTAAAAAGTTAAAAAGGCTGAACAACACATTAAAATCATCACTTTAAAACGTCACAAATGTTACCTCTAACCCCGTGAGTGACTCAGAGCGCTACGTATTCCGGACACTCAACTAAAATGTGGACAACAGTTAGGGGGACGTTACAACGGTACCCATGTGTCACTTGGGTGTGACCAAGTCTTAGACTGCACAAGGACACTTCCTCCAGCCGTGTTCGCCAGACCCTTATTGTGGCTTTAATATTCCGTAAATTATTTACCCCAACAGCTAGCCATTCTTCCTCCCAGATATTCATTATGAGGTGCCGCAAATGGTTACGAAAATAGGTGGTTGGTATTAGTAGGTTTGCAGCCTCTTTTGTAGCTTTGTCCATAGCCTCATTCCCCTTAATGTCTTTATGGCCTGGTGACCAAACTAGCACCTAAAAGGTGTAGGCGGTGGAATTTGCAATAGTAATGGTTGGGTAAGGTACAAATTTAAAATGGACTGAAGTGCACTTAAGGAATCTGAGACCAGGATAATTGATCAGTGTCTAGATGACTCTGCATGGCTAAGGGCTTTGTAAAGGGCAAAGAGTTCTGCTGTGTATTCACTGGAGGCAGGAGGGAGCTTAAACCGAAACAAATTGTAATTAACCACAAAAGCACAACCGACATCCCCACCTTTCTTTGAACCATCTGTAAAATATGGTTCATCTTCTGGGTAATCAGAAAAAATATCTTCGAACGACTGCTGATACATATGGGGTAATGTGGTCCGACTTAGTGATAGCAAGTCTAGTTGAAGAGTAGGTTTACTAAAAGACCAAGGAGGAAGATGACTAAAAACACAAGGATAAATGAAGAAAACAATATTGCCAGTTCTTCTAGGAGTTCACTGGAACAAATACCTAGTGGACACAAGGCGCTGACTAGTGCTGCGTACAAAGGTACATACTGTGGATTGCAAACTGAAGTATAGGTGGGATTACTTCGGAGTTTGCATGTGTAATTTAAACACAGAATATGCTTCCTGGTAGCCAATGATGGTTCAACAGACTCTGCATAGAGGCTAAGAACAGGGCTGGTGCGAAAAGCACCAGTCGCCAAGCGTCTACCCCCACGATGAAAAGTATCCAAGGAACGAATGTACGATAGTCGAGCGGATCCATAAACAACACACCCAAAGTCAAGTTCGGAGCGAATAAGAGGCCTGCAGAACTGCAGCATGCATATACAGTCAGCACCCCAAGATCTATGGCTCAAAGCTTGTAAAATGTTCAACGAGGACTGACAACGTTCTTTAAGGACTCAAAAATGGGGTACCCAAGTGAGCTTGGAGTCGAAAAGGAGGCCAAGGAAACTGTATCAACAAATGGGAGCAGGGTATTATTTAAATGGAGATCAGGGTGTGGTTGGAGATTTCTAATTCTGCAGAAATGCTCACAAGCAGTTTTTCTGCAGAAAAGCTAAACCCATTTTCTGTACACCACTGGGTTGCACAGTTAATTGTTAGCTGGATTTGACGGGCAACTCTATTGATATTTTGCGAACGCGTAAATATAGCAAAATCGTCAAAAGAGTGAACCTGAAACAGGATTGCGGACACAGGATGCTAGGCCATTAACTGCAATGGCCCCCTGGGGTACCCCATTTTCTTGATTAAATGAATTCAAGAGAGTGGACCCTGAACTCCCTGTCCCTTAAAAAGTTTGAAATAAGAGTTGGCATATTGTCCCTAAAACCCCAGTTGTGTAGTAGTTTTAAAATGCCAAATTGCCAAGTGGTGTCATACACCTTATTGAGGTCAAAAATGATTGTCAAAATATTTTTTTTTCAGAAAAGCATTACTTATAGCACCTTCAAGACCTACCAAATAGTCGATGGCAGAGAGGTGGTTGCAGAAACCACAATGAATATCAGTTATGAGGTGTCGAGACACCAGAAGCCAGATAAGCCTCCTATTAACCATGGGCTCCAAGATTTTGCACAAACAACTGGTTAGTGCTATAGGACGATAACTGGAAACTTTTGTCCTGTCTTTAAAATACGTATGATTAAACAGTTACACCAAGACTGAGGAACGACACCCTCTTCTCAAATGCGATTAGAAAAATGCAACAAGTATTTCAGTGAATCAGCGGTGAGATGACAGATCATTTGGTAGCGTTGGTCATCCGGGCCTGGAGAAAAGTCACGTGACGAATTTATGGCAGCGTCTAACTCCCATTCCAAAAATGGGCAATTGCATATTTCACGATTATGGGAGGTGAATTTTAGCTGTTGTTGCTCAGCTAGTATTTTCATGGCTTGAAACTGTGGTTGGTAATGTGCAAAACTAGAGATGGACTTAAAATGTTCCCCTAATGCATCTACAATGTCAGGTGGTGAAACTGTGTGTGCGTTGTTCTGGACGAGATGGGTGGAAGATACCTTTGCAGAGACACGGCGTAGCTTCTCCCATACTTGGGAAACAGAAATGGAAGCTGTAATGGTTGAAACGTATTTGGATCAAGATGTTCTTTTGCTAGATTGGATAGTGGGTGTGGCTTTGCTCTGATTTTTTAAAATTAACAAAATTGTGTTCTGTGGGGGTGCAATTGGAACTGTCTTAGTGCTCTTTCCGGTCACGAATAGCATTTGCACATTCCTCTGTTCATCAGGGGACAGGAGGTCGTCTAGGTGTAGGTGACGTGCGAGGTATAGCCGTGGCTACTCTAATAATGCTATTCGTGGCAGTTGCTACAAGTTGGTCTATGGGCTGGTTTTCCTGAGGTATTGGTTAGTCATGATGTTGTTGGTAGAGATCCCAGTTAGGTTCCATTTCGGAGATCTAGTGTATTTGGAGCGCTGGTTAAGAAAACGGAGAACGAGTGGGTAGTGATCACTTCCACAGAGATTGTCGTGAACGTTCCATGTCAAGTGACACACTAATGTAGGGCTGCAACTAGAAAAGTCAATTAAAGAAAAGGCGCGATATCCGGAGCTGAGGAAAGTGTGTGAACCATCGTTAAGTGTAGACACATCTGCTGTTGTCCCAATTACGTAGGCAAGTAAGATGCCACGAGGAAAATCATAATTGGAGCCCCATAGCGAGTTATGAGCATTAAAATCGCCCATAATCAGGTAAGGTGGAGGTGACTGCGCTATGAATGCAAGAAGTTTTCCCTGTGAAACGTTTGTGTTGGGTGGAAGGTAGACTATGCAAAGTGTGACCATTAGTGGGAGAAAGACCTTGGCTGCTATTGCTTGAAGTGTGGAAGTGAGAGGGATTGGGTTTGATGCTAACTGGGAGCTTACAGCTAGTAGGACCTAACCAGATGCACGGTTACCCAGTGTATAGTCCTTACAATAGATAGTTCTGGTCGGTGTCACAAAGGTGTGTTTCAGGTAAGCATAAACATGCTAGGTTAAAATCTGCAATTAGCTTTTGAATTTCTGCATAGTGCATTTTCAAACCATTACAGTTCCAATGTAAACAAGTCATTAATATAAAAGTAGGAAGCTTTACCTTGGTTGCTTCCTGGATGCTGGCCCAGGCTTCTTAAACGTCCCCAAGGTGGTAGCAATGGGGCGATTGCTGTTCCATCATTTTATCCTCGATCATGTCGAATGTTAATGACAATGAACGAGAACGCGATCCACCAACTGGAGAGGGAGAATGCTCTCGCTTTTGGGGAGGATCTAGTGCCTTAATTAGACATTGGGGTGTTGTTGTTTTAATTTGTGGTTTATCTGATGTCTTGTGTCTTTAGCAGGTGTCATTGGTTATTTCGATTAGGATTCAGTGTTGTTTGTATTTGTTGAAGTAGAAGGTTTTGAGAGAGACGATTTTTGAAAGCATGTGCACTGTGGTCCAGGAAGAGGTGTTTGTGTCAAGACAGACACTTGTACTGTTTGTGTTGAGGCTGTTACTTTTGATGCAGGTGCTGTTAGAACTGAAAAGTGCTTTGTTGTTTCGGAGGTGCTGTGGACTGAAACTTGCGACAGACGTCAGCCAAAGAGACTCTCTGAATGGTGCTTATTTCCTGGATGGCTCTCTCTTCCTTAAATTTGGGAGTCTCTCGACCAGGCTGGGTGGTTGCTTTTACAGTTGACGCAGTGTAGGGTGGAAGTGCAGGAGTCTGTGATGTGGTCGGACTGGCCACATTTTACACAAACGGTAGGTGCTGTACAAAAGTTGTGTGTGTGGCCAAACTTCTGACAATGAAAACAGCGCATTGGGTTTGGTATGTACAGTCTAACTTTGCAGCGGTAGAAGCCAGCTTTGAAGTATTCAGGGAGGTCCATTTTCTCAAATGTCAGTATCAAGGATTATGTAGGTGTGAGTGTACCGTTTCTTCTCAACAGAATATGTCAGTCACCTTTTCTGGTCTGTCAACTCATCCCTGATCTCTTCCAGGTCTACATGGATGAGGTCGAAATAGCTTATAACACCTTTGGAAAAGTTTAGGGATCTATGAATGCAGACACTGATATTATACAGTCCCAAAGTCTTGGCTTTGAGAAAATTATTGGACTGTTTAGCTGTGCTTGTTGAAATTAGGAGTTTGCCATCTCAGTTTTGTACATTGAACATTGTCACCACATATACCTGATAATACCTTGTATATTAAAAATGGGGAAACATTTTTAAAACCACATTCCTCACCTGATCTTTCAATGACTAAATAACGATTCACAGAACATTTAGGGAAAAAAATAGAATCCATAAAAAAAAAAAGCGTTAAAATTCATTTATCACTTATCAGAACCCACAAAGGCCCACGAATGGGACTCGTTCGGTACCACTACGGTCCGGTGTTCTGCCTCGTGAAGAACATAGTTTAGTTACCGTGAAGTTTTCAACATAGCTGAAAGCTATGGGTCACTGAACTTACCACCAAAAGAGGGTTAACCCTCAATTGGAATAGCCTAACCAGCATTGGCTAATTGCTGGCTCCTCGTCTTCGGACAATATGAGGCGTGTTGGTAGGCGACACCCACAGGTTGTTGCTTCCCTCAACCTCCAGGATTCTAGCCTCACCCTATCGGGGTCGCTGTGCCCAGTTAAAACACAGGTGGGAGCTGTAGTGTGTAGGGACTTCTTTATGTATTGATAGAAAGGGGAAGAGTAAAAGTGGCAAAAACACAAAAAAAAAGAGAGAGAAAAGAGAAAGACAAAAAGCGAAAGAAGAACTATCCCCTACACGTCTCCACAACACTAAAGTTGTTGGGCGTTCAGCATGCAAGGAAGGCCGGCTAAGAAGAGTAGCGCAAGAGCCTTCCTTGCATATCAGGGTCACCGACTAGAAGGCAGATGTGTTCAATTGGAACACATCTGACTTCTGGTACTTTCGGAGGAGCCCAACTCGACCCTTCATACACTAACACTGGTTCATTTAATGCTACAGTAAAAATTGGCAACATTACAATCAGGTGTTTTTTCCACCAGTGAACCAAGTTTCTGAAAGCCTGGACTAGAGTTGTATGTCGACTGTTCCCAAACATATAGCTCAATCTGGCAATGCACAGACATGCATCACTCTCCAACACATGAATGTTCACATCACAGTGTATGATTTTACAATGTAGCCACCATGCTCTCCATTGCATGAGGTGCTTTAGCAACCAAATGCGCATGCCCAACAGCTGGCCACAACAGATACCATGAGATGTAGAAAAATTATGTTAATTTCAATATAACTCTTATTATTGTACATATACTTGTGAAGCCCTCGAAACTTGTTTACTAAATACCCCTTCTAGATTTAAAAGTGACCTGTGTGCAAATCATGGGAGGAGGAGGAGAATACTAAGACGACAATCTATAGTAGTGAAAAAATTGTTTAGTAATGGAAGCACCCTGATCAAGAAGTCTGTGACAAAGTTCTCCCATAACTGCAAAAGGCTTGCACTTTAATTTCTGGAGTGGAACACACGCTTTTGTATTACAAGCAATAATATGAGCCTCCAGTTTCTAGATTCTCTGTGCATAGTACAGATCTATACTGTGTTGAGGATTAACACTGACAACAATACGTGTTCTCTTTTTTCGTACACTTAACATCGCATCTTTATGATGCGTCAGCACCACTTCCTTGGAGTTATTACAAAGTAGCAGCATATCTATATTTACTAGTACAGCTCTTGAATGAGCAAGTCCATGTTGCACTCAAATTCACCATTGGTTTTATGTGTCCACAGCCTTGCTACTCAACTAGAACTGCAGTTTTTAAGCTGTTTGTTGAAAATTTTCCTCCTGACCTAAAATTGAGCCCCCTATACTGAAACACAGAATGGGTATTCCAAAGAGTCAATCATGTTTTCCTTAGCAGTAACTTTGCCTATACTCAATAAATGGTAGTAACAGTTCAGTTTTCTATTCTCCTCTATGCTGTTTTCTGATTGAAAGTGTCTCAGCATTTCTTATAATGCTTTTTACCTCAATGGATACTTGAAGGAAAGCAGCTTTAGGATTAAAATAGCATTTGGTCCACGCATAAAAATTGCCAGCTAAATCCTTCCCATTTGAAACCACTCAAATATCCTGCACACTAAAAATTTGCATTCCCCTCGAATTAATTTTGATAGAAATTCATTGTGGTATTGAAAAATATATGGATGCTTACGTATTAGCAAAAAATGTTCAGTGTAATGACAAATGTTTTCCATGCAATTTCTAATATTCAGATAAATTCAATAAACACTACAATGTCACTAAACTCAAGGTGGACCTGATCTTGCAATGTGAGAATAGAATTTAAGTACAATTTAACAACCGATCCTCGCTTTTGTGTGTTAACACTGCCTCACACTGACCCTGATATGAAAACTGGGTGCCCTATTTACATTTAGTTTATGCATAATTCTGCTTTTAATAGTAATAATTTCAGTGCTAACACTATGAAAATATCATGAAACATTCAAATGTACCCCCCACCTCACATGACGATAAGTTCCACAAAACTCCTGTCACGAGTTCTTTCACATCTGCATCTGATGTCTTCCATAGGAGGTCAATTAATGCTGGTATGCCCCCTGCTCCTTTAACAGCCCTTTTATTTTCATCATTCTGCCTGCCATAGGATAAGTTCCTGTAAAGAAAAAATAACAATGCAGTCTCGCTACCGCACAGATAAGTGCATCCTCAATTTTTCTATGAGGATGTTAAAAATGTGATACCCTACACAAATTTATTAGCACACACAAGACACAATTTGTGTTTCTCAACTTTACCAACAAAATGCTTTGATAAATTAGATGACCATGAAAAACAAATTTCTCTCTTATTGTACAAAACGTCACTTAAGAGTTCACCGTTCCACATATCGCCTACTTAAAAAGAACCGTATAAACTTGTGTTTGTCAACAAAGACAGAACAACTTTTTGATGGTAACTGAAAACCAGTGGCCTTAAATGCCTTCCTGCAAATTAGCAAATTAACCACTAGGTGGGGTGAAATGGATGGAAAATGAGCCATTTTGTGAGATGATGCCACTCTGACATTAAATTTGTAGTTCTATACTTCATTTAATTACTGATGCTGTGCACTGCACCTTTTGCTTCCTAGAGGTTTAGTATAGTGAAAAATAATGTTTTTTAGAAAGCTGCTTTTCATACCCATTTCAATTCTGAAAGTCAACTTTAAGGGCCTCTGTAATGAAAATATCTCATTCCCAAGCTACATGCTGCACAACTGTGTATGAAACTGTTTCACACCTCAGAACTGGCACAGAACATATCAAAATCTAAAATTTATTAGGTTGTTTTTCTCCATAAAAAGCATATCTGCTGAAAACATTAACTTTATTTTTTTCTTTCGAAAACACCAAATAATTTACTTTTTTCTCCCCTACTGAAATCAGTACAATAACAACTTATTTTTCTACTGAAAATTGTGTTCATAACACTGTTTATCAAATATTCAAATGGAAATTTAAAAAAAAAAAATTTTTTTCTACTGACAACAGTTAAAACCACAGATTTTTCACGTGAAAACAATCTAGACTACTTTTTGTTTTTTTATTTACCGATGAACTGTACACATGACTCCTGTTTTCTTACAAATAGTGATACATTGAACAAACCCCAAACTATAAGTTCTTATAGACATACGTCGGAACACCTCCTATTTTAACAGCAACAGAAAAATGTTTAATTTCTAATTTCACCGCAACTGCCACATCTCTGCACTTTAAGGGTAAATTTTGATAATTTCATTTGTAGAAAGGATAACTATGATGATATGTGGTGTTTAACGTCCAGCCGACACTAGATAGGTCATTTTCAAGATGGTTAACAATTTTTTTTTTTTTTTTTTTGTCAATGGAGATGAATGGACATCACAAATATCCATGCCATACATGGGATTTGAACCCACAACCCCCGGTCTAAAGCTCGGTGCGCTAGCCACTAGCCCAGATAGGCCGGCTGTAGAAAGGAACATTTTCTCAACCTGTATTTCATCATTATTATGCACCCAAGAGCCCTGCATGACGACTGATTGGAAAAGCAGCAGCAAAAGAACGAGATGCATACTACGCACTATCAACAAATTTGATATGTGTAGGATAGTTACTCCTATCACAAGGCATAACAGTTATTTTTAAATAATTCTGAACAATGAAAACCTGACCTACAGCAAAGTACACTGCTAGCTTTTAGCTTGTAACAACGCAACTAAGAATGAAATATATACAGGGTCTTCACAAAAGAATGGTGGGGTTTCGTAAGTGAATAAAATAGTTTTTAATTATCTTACACAGGTGTAACTTGTGCCATTATAAAGAGCAGCTGTCCAAGTCTGAGATGCATTACTTATAGTCCTTCAACGTGTGCACTATTTGTTACCCGGCACACATTGACACGGTAATCAAATTCCTGCCATACCCGATGAAGCATGTCCGGTGTTATGGCCTGCAGTGCACGCGTTATCCGGCCACGAAGATCCTGGAGGGACGTGGGAAATGGTGGTACGTAAACTGTCTTTAACGAACCCACAAAGGAAAAAATTGCATAGTGTGAGATCCGGTGAATACGGTAGCCATGAGAGAAGGTTGTCGTTTTCATCTGTAGCATGGCCAACCCAGCGCTGTGGAATAATACAATTGAGGAGCACTCGCACATTCCTGTGAAAATGGGGGATGGCCCCCTCAGTCCGTTTAGAGGATGTAGTCGTCGTAATAAAATTGTGGAAACGACCAGTTTTCCAGCATGTTCTGGTAGGTGTCGCCAGTCACAGTTGTTTTGGTGAAGAAAAACAGGCCGTGCACTTTCTCGTGGGACACCGCACAGAAAACGTTCGCTTTCGGGGGGATCACACTGGTACTCTATCACTGCATGTGGCGGCTCGGTTCCCCAGATACGGACATTGTGACCATTCACCTTGCCACTGATATGAGACGTTCTACGAAACCATCTTCAACTGCATTTCCACGCATGTTACTTCTTTTCACCTTGACTGCAACTTGTATGGTTGAACAGATAGCTGCTTACGCAAAACCTTCCACACTCTCATTTGCCGGCTTGTTCAATTCCCTGCTTCTTTTAGCCACCAACTTTCGGGGACTTCACTGAAATGTGTCGCACTCTTTTTCAAGGTTATCATCAGACACACGTGGCTGACCGGGACTCTTGCCTTTACACAGGCATCTGGTTCCCACGAGCTTTCTGTACCACCTGCGAATATTATTCTTATGTGGTGTGTCCTTTTGAAACCGGGCACGAAACTCCCACTGCACTTTAACAATGATTTTGACACTTCAAATCGGAGCACAGAATGACTTCTCCTGCTTACTTGCCATTTTGGAACCTGCGGTCCCGTGGCCCTGCAGTGAGCATAAATAAACTGTCGGTAACACATTTCAAACTTGGGACGCCTGCTCTTCCCAACAACTTAAGTTACACCTGTGTAAGGTAATAAATAACTATTTTATTCACTTACGAAACCCCACCACTCTTTTGTGAAGATCCTGTATATTTCAGCCTTATGTATATGTTTTACATGAAATTCACTTTCGTTTACATACCTCAAAGCTCCACAGGCATTCCGATGAACTTCAGGGCTTTCGTGACTTAAAAGGTTGACGAGTGGTGGAATACCTCCCAACAAACGTGTTTTCTGTTTAATAGGATCATCCATGTAACACAAGTGCTGCAGGTAAGCAGCTGCATTGGCTTTTATTACATGATTGGGATTGGAGAGAAACTCGATCACTTCAGTCAAATTTGGATCCCTCCACCGTACACCTACGAAACAAGAAAATACAAGTATTTCAGTAAACAGCCGACACATAACAGTAGCACAAACAAGATATTATTGGAGACTTTCAAAACAGTATAGGAAATGCAGTCACTTGA
>KZ868930.1:54659-65636 GCA_003456935.1 Machilis hrabei | reverse complement strand
AATCGTCTTGATACGATAAAAATTGACGGAGCTATGCGCATTAGAAAAATGGCAAAATTTCGATGAAAAATTTTGTTGCGATAATTGTGTTGCGTAGTGTATATTAGAGTGTGAACTACTCGTTTAACGAGTTGTTATTGTCGGTTGTTCAAAGACGTGTGACGATTAACAAGATACATTAGTTAATGAGCAGAAAGAATTAAGTTATATTATTGAGAACCTTCTCTTTAACATATATCGAGGTCACTCGGCCTTCCTCCTCCAGAGCCTCTGATTTTAAGTGTTATTCGGAGCTCAAAACAGAAAATAAATTTATGATTTGAAACTACCTACCTTCACACAAGAAAATAGATCATAACTATATATCATTGTTTTATTTGCAGTTCCCTGGTTGCCAACAAGCCTGCTCGTTCCATCGTCTCACAGCGCTTCGGTCACCATTACAACTTCACCCAGTAATCCCAACGCGTGGTGAAGAGAGCCTCATAGTAACGTCAGATGAAGTGGTCACAGTGCGGTGGCANCCGCCCGGTGGACATCAGGAGAGCAGCTTAGTGTACGTGGTGATGAGGAGAGAAATTGGATCGTACAGGTGGCGAGAGCTAACTCAGGTAAGTTAGGACCTTAATCTGCCGTACAACATGCGTATTNTAACCTAATAGATGGACCACTGATTGACATGTTTTACTCTTTTCGNCTTCGCAGACCGTTGAAAACGAAGTGAAAATGTCAGCTTCTGGGAAGGAATCGAGTGAGGCCACTTTTGACGACATTCGAGTCCTGGTAGTTGGTCCTGAAGGACTGGTGACTATATACAGCCCTCCGATGACACAGGGCTCTCGTAACTCCGATTCNAACCGCACTGACAGAGTACACGAAGAGTCAGCTTCTATCAGAAATAAATTGAAACCTGCTGTTAGCTACAACAGCAAAGAAAATAACATACAGGACATTGCCCAGGTAAGAATAGCTAAAACATAATTATATTTTAATGGAATATTTGATAACTATTTGCTATTGCACAGATAATGTATTTGAATGGNTGATGGCATTTCTAGTATGTACATACCTGTCTCCTTTGCGTTATTTTACAGACACTAATAGTAATATTCTTTCAAAGCTACTTGTCAGCAACAGAGTTCTAAAGATTGGTAGTTTTCACTGCGGGTAGGACTCGTGAATAGAGNTAACTGAAGGCATTGTATAATAAAGGCTCATACTAAGGCAGTTTTGTCAAGTTTCGTCTTCCTGTATACCGATCTGGAAATAATATGACACCTTACAATTCATCTGCGTGTGTCATTATTCTCATCAGTTTCTCTCACAACTGGATAATAAATATGAATGAATGTTCGTATATATACATAACAGTAATTTTGCAACATTCTATAATGATATACCTTTTTGTATTAAATATTTTCAAGCATCTGGATTCGAACTCGTGCTCATGCATTACAATAAGTACTTGCTATGGCTGCAAACCATTAGTTATGATGTAAAAATCAATTAATCCACTCAACATGTGCAAGTTTTTGGTGGTAGAAACAATCTTCTGCTACGAATTGTTTCCGAGATACAATTCTAGTCCTTTAAAATAAAAGATGCCTCTAGATTTGAACTAGTAACTTCGGATTTAAATCATTATTAATGGATTAACTTATTAAACATTTGAAAACTTTCGGTGTAAAAAACAACCTTAATATACGCCAAACACTTTCCGAGATATCGATTTTTTATCATAAATCACATAGTGGCTGGCAGCTGGATTCGAACGCGTGACATTGAGATTTAAATTAATAACTATGGAATATCCTATCCAATATTTGTTAACAAACATTCTAAATCTAGTGTATTCCTAGATATCGATGATGTAAAAAATCGAATAAAACTCTCTGGATTCGAACCCGTGACACAGAGATATAAATTATTACTATTGGTTTAATATACTCAACATTAAACACTTTTTGTTAAAAAACGATCAATATATTAAGAAATAATGAATCCGCGACTCTGAAATTATTAGCAATATCAATAACAATGAACTGATATATTCACTGTTTGCATATTCTTGGTAAAAACAAACCTTCTACGACCAATACTTTTTATGATGACGCCCTTGCCCATAAATCAAATAAAGGCCTCTGGATTCGCACCCGTGACGATGAGAATTAAACTTTTAATATCAGATCAGATTAATATAGTGAACATTTGAAAACTTTTGGAAGATAAATCAACCTTCTGTGATTAATACTTTAAGCGAAAACACCTTTTCTCGTTAATCGAATATAGGTACCTGGATTTGAACCCATGACCCTGCTATAAACGTCAGTGAATAACGGATTGAGCTGCTCATTATTTGCAAACATTTGGTACGAAATTTAACTTTCTGCGACTAATATTCTTCGAAATCTCTCTTCCCTTTCTGTGAAGTCGCTGCTGCTTCTAATTCTATTAAATGTCTCTCGATTGAAACACGTGAGAGTTAGGTCTTAAATCATTTAGGCCTTATGTGGAATTCATGAACTCGACATTTAAAATCTTTTGGTACAATAATCAACCTTAGATAAGCAATTTATTTTAAGATTTGAACCCCTGACCAACATATTTAGGTTGTTACAGCCCAATTGCACTACTTAGAATTTGAAAATTTTGGCGCAAGAATCAACCGCCTACAACTTAGGCCATACTTTCCGAGTTATCGCCACTGCCTAAAAATCTAATAAAAGCCTCTGGATTCGAACCCATGAACAGGAATAGTAAATAAATAAAAATGGCTTGATGTACCCAATAGTTNCAAACTTTTGGTGCAAAAATGATCTTTTCCAACGAACAGNTTTCGAGNACTCGCTGTCGAAATGTTTGTGCATATAAACATACCGATACGAGAATCTTTATAATGTAGTTAGTTTTCTGTAAACNACAATGTCATGCACAAAATATATGATTTAGCTGTAAGTAGTGAGGCCGTTTCGGTTCTCTTGTCGTTTTTGCCAGTAGTATGTGGCTTTACTAGACGAAATATCAATGCTTTCAAACCTCACGTGTTTTGCAAATACAGCACTCTTTGTACCAATGTGTGTGTATTTTGGACTGTATTTTACTAGGTATAGGATGGCAGTTGGGTAGAGGAAAAACAGTTTAGCAGTTCCATCACAAAATCAGTGCTGCGTATTTGTAATAAATTATCTAATAACAATATTGGAATTGGAATTATTAATAACATGTTAATTCGGTATACCTTATTAAAAACTTGGTCCGATTCACACCCGAATGGACATATGCATGTGATTTAGCAAGGCAAGTGGATGTAGAGTGCGTAGATAATATGTAATGCCACTAGGTGGTAGTAGCTTGTGGATCAGTTGCCTACAGACAAAATAAGCGCAGTATTGCATANAAGAAATATGTTTACTATATCATATTTCTTTTGATATGCTTAAGAAAATCAGTTTTGTATTTCAGCATTTTATCAAAGTTCTTCTTTTGTTTCAGTCACGTTCTTGGACTCTCCGCGAGGTGTCCTTGATACATCAGAGGGTACTTGTAATTGCAGAGGTAGAATGGGAACCAAAGGGCAACCCACCTGCCTTGTATTTAGTCACCTGGGAAGTTGATGGCGGTGGACTTCGAGGAAACCTACTCACTCGAGACCACAGAGTCACACTTTCNCTCTGGCCAGACACCATTTACCACATACAGGTTGGTAACACAGACTTATTTTAAGATACACTTTTTGAGTATAATATGTTGGTACTGTCTTAAATATACTTTTCCCTTTACCTGAACAGGTGGAGCTGGTGTCTCGTTCTTTACACAGTGAACCACTGGTTTTAGACACGAGACGTGTTCCTCAGGTCGCTTTGGAAGAACGTATNGCACCAGCTAGTCCTCTGGTTGACAAAATTACAACTTCTAATCGTTCAGAGCTTCTAGCCGGCACAGGAACCGCCATTTTGTTATTCATAATTGTGTTGTCCATCTTGGTAATACGCTGTCGTCGTTCTGTACCTCGTGGAGAACATCTTCTTGAACCTCTTCCAAGCTCGTCGCACGGAAAAAATGACATTTTAAGTTTCGTCAAAGGTAAGAGCGATTCATTTCTTATCACANTGTGTACTTATTAAAGTAATGATTTATATATTTCATTGTGCCANTGTGGCCAGTGNAANTGTTGTAGGTCAAGTTATTGCTTTTCTATGAAGTTTAATTTCAAACACAGCACTGCTTACAAATAAATTTGGTAAACAGAAAATGTTTTAATAGTGCATGTGAAATGTAACTAAAGTTCTTATAAACTAAGTGACTATTTGTGTAAAAATTCTAATTCGTGTACTAAGCGGGATTACAATTTTGTAGGAATTGTATTACACTTGTGCGAAAGTAAATGACAATTTTGTAAAAATGATATTCCTCGGGTAAGAGNAGTTAAGAATCAAACTTCATGCGTGTGAACTATAAATTTTATCTTCACGAATTTGTATTGGTAGGTGTATTGGATTAATTTTTGCGTGGTATGATACAAATCGAAACAAAGGAGACGCTAAATTATAAAGCGTAGAATCTCTCTCACAGGGTTGTCAAGTACACTAAAAAAAAGGGAAAGTCAGGAAATTTCTTAAATTTTATTGTAAATCCCTATATTTTAACAGCNCGTATATCCAACTTTTTAGAAGATTTGTAAAATTTACTTATGACGCGCGTTAATGATAGCTTCCAGGTGTATTCAGTTAAGACAAATGTGTAAGCAAGCTCCATATGTGACTTTGCTAGCAGTGTCATGATCACTGATGTCTATTTGGCACAATATATTAACGTTATAAGTGTTTTTGCAACTAAAAATTGGTTTGGAAAAACAGGAAAAAGACAAGGAAATTTAATATCAGTTTCCGCTGGCAGTCTAAAGTGCATTCAAAATTTGATACCATTTTCCATACTTGGCGAAGTCACTCCAGATGTAAATGCGATTTCAGAAAAAATTGAGACATTAATCAAAGTTAAAAACTGTAATTAGTACGACATATCAGATATAAACTCATCCTTGGACTTGTTGTCTGTAGGTATCTGTGATATTTCATGTCCAGATATTTTTAAAACCCATATTTACGGTTTTAACCTAATTTAAAATGTATAAGATTATAGGGCGATGTTCGAAATTAGTTTGGCGACTGTTTCACCCGCCAAGCTGGGTATGTGCGACTTCCGGTTAGGTTTCTCCCATTTCGCTGACGTACTGTCAAAATAGAGATCTCCGAAAGAAGTTTGTCTTTAAGAACTATTAGGCCTCATTTCGAAGAAGAATGTACACCCCTCCCAAAAAACAACAACAACAAAACAGTTGGACAGCATTTGTAAACAAAATGAGCGCCGGAAGTACGCTGTTCCTCCATGGCCCTCGGCGTCGCCCTCTACTCTAGTCTGTTTTGACGGCCTGTCTGGTCTAGTNGCTGGGCGTACCGAGTCCTAGATCGGGGGTTGTAGGTTCGAATCCAGTGCAAGGTATGGATATTTGTCAATGTTGATTCATCTTCATTAACCAAAATTAGCATTGTCCAATCGTTAAATGATCCATCAAATGTCGATACGTCAAACCCCATATATCATTCTCATCTAGTATTTAACAGCAATAAAAGATGTTTCTTGACCACTAGTCAACTTTTAAATAAGTTTTAACACATCTAGATGCATCAGTTTTTGCGTTGAAGCAAAACATTCTATATTATAATAACTTATTATTGGAAAGAAATTTAAATAGTTTTCTAAAGGATGGTTAAGCATGTTTTTTTTTTTAATATTAGGTTTCAGATGTTTTAAAACATTTTATGAAAGTTAAGAAAGGCGTATTAAGATGTATCTTGCAGAATGTAGAACATTACCTAGCATTAATTTATCGTGTTAAAAATTACATTCAGTGTCTGACAGTTAAAAACGTTGATGTTTTTTATAATTCTTTTAAAAAAATAAGTTATATGATTTTATAACTCCATTATATTTCTGATACTACGTGATCGTAGTAGCTCAACTCCACTGTTTATTCAGTCACTTTCAATTCTCAAACCTCCAGCAAAATTACGGCTTTCTTATTCGATTTTCTAAAGCACTTTTACATTTTCGTCTCATTTTACGTCAGTTTAAATATTCAAGGCACAACTTACAGTACCAGCATCGATTCTGTCATATCCAAACGAAGCGTAGCGCGAAATTTCGTTTCGCTTAAAACGCAAATTTTCGTTCACTTACCAAGCGACGAAAAATTATTTCGCTATTACGTCTTTCAGGCTTTAATTTTTCGTATCTTGGTAAGTGAACGAAAATTTGCGTTTTAAGCGAAACGAAATTTCGCGCTACGCTTCGTTTGGATATGACAGAATCGATGCTGGTACTGTATTTTATGTGATCAGTCACTGGTAGCAGTGAATCTACAAGACTGAGAGTTGTACAAAAACATCTGAACATCTTTGTATTATTTTTAAGACCCTCCCCATTTTATGTCCGTATTGTGTTGCCAGAAAGCTCCTGTATGAAGGGTCCACTTTCTCTTTATGTATAAAAATACATTGATATTTGAAATTATAATAGGACTGATGGGATTAACAGATAATGGGACCACCGGATGTGCACTTTTCAATATCACAATCAAGTCATAAAAGTCTCACTCGGTTCGTTTCAAAAGTAAAATCTCAAAGGCATTGAGCCCTTTTCGAAAGTATCAAATTTCAACCCGTTTACCACTCTTTGGAAGCAATATGGTTCCAAACACACTTCGGCCTGGTGAAAAGAGGGCACTTAAGCTAATAACAGTACCCGCCAGTCACCATACACTAAAAAAGAAGTCCTATTTTTTCCACCCTAAACGATGGATTCGATAAACAGAAGCATCTGTCGGAGGCCTTTTTGTTTGCAGTTAGAACCTCTTTTTTTCAACACTTGACGAAGCTCTCGAGATTGCAGGGGATCTCTGACGTGTTATCTGAGAATGCAACTCGTACTTTAACCGAATACTAGCAAATGGGCTTCTGTTCTGGAATATGTCTAGATAAGTGTACTAATATTTTAACCTAATCATTAATCAAAATTTTCGTGTCTCCATGAGATATTAATGGTATTCAACCTGTAACTTCAGAATGGAAGAATGAATCGGCTTAAGACGCGGCACCGAATTGATTAACTATGCCATTGCCATGTGCTAATCCAAAGTGCAAGGTAGTCGTACCAAATACCGCCTACCATAAATATTTTGCGCTCCTGTACACAAACCTCAAAGGAAAATAATTTGAAAACAAGTTTAAAATGATCTCTCATCATACGAATATTAACCATGTAAACAGAAAACTCGTAACTTGAACCTAAGTAATTTATTTTGTTAAATATTGGAGAAAAGTGCAAACTCAAGTTTTAGAAAAGTGGTTCCTAATTCCGCCTACAACTTGTTCCTAATATCGCCTATAGGTGCAGGGAATTTCATGTGTCGGGCCAGGTAGCGCAAACGGTTTAAAATGAGCAGAAACAATACAAATGACAAAATGAAGATTTATTTTACAGAAACTTTAACAATTATGTTAAAAAACAAAATCACCTCCAGTCTGTTAAGGTAAAAAAAAAAAAATTAAAGAAATCCTAGTTTGAAAAAAAAGAAACAGAAATTAGGCATAGAAATTTCTATTTATCAAGACAAAATCTACAAATGTCTTTTTTTGTATTTTCTTTGCTGGCTGTGTCACAAAGGCTATGATTCCAGGAGAATCAGTTGTTGCACTTGTGGTTCCAAAGGCCGCTACACTAACCACTACGCTACCAGGACACTTGTTCCTAACTACACCCACGAGACCACCACAAAATTGGCCCCTATACTTCTTTGATTTCCTTTCCGTGAGCATCAGGAATTTCTTTCAGGAAAGGATTCGATAATTAATGTGGAAAAAGGAAAAACATGTTAGTGTACTGGAAGTAATAAATTTTATCTAGAATTTCAAACTTTCATAGTTACAGTGAAACGTTACTATAGCAATGACTTTGAGGATGTTGACATTTTTGTTTTAATAATTAGCACATACATCGTCCCCTATCTCACGAACTGACGTATCGCAGTTTTTCCAATTTAACAGGAGGCATGATAAACAGTAAATTTTATAATTAGGTTTTACAAAGATGTAGTATTGATTTGGTAATTAATCATATTTTCGCTTTTATTCGTGCTTGTCGCAGAAATCAGAGTCTTTATCGACAATTCGCGCAAATTTTATTAGTAGTTTTATGAAAACTGCAAAATATTTGTTATAGTTTTCGCTGTTAAAGCTAATATATAAAGGGTGTTTCATAACATGCGGGACCCACTTCACGGACGAATTGAAGACCTAATAAACTAGTGACCCCAAAAGTGAAAATCGAGTGGATCCAGGTTCTGGTAGCGTTCAGGCCAGGCAATGGGCCCTGCAGGACCCATCTATTTATTGGGGAATCGATCATCCAAAAAGTTCCTAGCAACTCGACTAAAATGAGGTGGAGCACCATCGTGCATAAACTACATGCGACGTAAGTTTGTTTGCATAACAGTCAGTATTATCGAGCACTATTTGTCAACAGATGAATGCAACCAGAGATGCTANCTCAGTTTGTCGAAAGGATTGCTGAATCATAAAACGACTGTAACATAGAAACAAAAGAATTTCGGGCATATGTTGGTGAAACTACTTTGGCAAGACGACAGGAAAGCATTCATGTTTCAGAGTAAAATGAAATAACTGTCTGAAGTTCTGTCTCATGACTAACCCTGATGGAGCGGGTCAAACGTTTGTGACCCGGTGACACGGAATGACCTGGCAATCCGAAATTGTCTGGCATATGTCATGTAATTTGATTCTACTCTGGATAATTTTCATTGAAAGTATGTTTATCGTTTTACTTTATTCCCATGCGAATGTAGATTTCTCAGAAAAGCCTATTTGCTGTTAAATTGATACTCAGTAGAGAGTGAGCCACATCGAAAACGCAATGCGTATCGCAGAGCCCATACGACTTTCATTACATTTTTTGTAAAGGCATATTTCTTCAGAAACCCGAACAGTTTAAATACATATTTAATGTCCACAGAGAAATTAATTGGTGAGTGTAATTCTTTTATGGTTCGTAACGTAAGAAAGCGTTAAAGAATTAAATTTTATTGAAAAGATAAAGGTATGTGATTATGATCACTGATTATTAAAATCAGCCGTTTTATAGAATTAGTGTCCCAAGATTGAATTTAAATGGTCAAAATTCGAGGTAATATCGCTCGATTTTCGGTTAGAAGAATAAAAGTGTCCCAACATTTGTCGCTTTGAACAGGGGGGTACACATGCACTGTTTCCTTACGTGTTATACTTGCACTGGTATAGCACTATTTAAAGGGCGGTTCTTGGTGAATGTTTCTTTTCACTGTTCACCATACCTGTCAAAAATTACCAATCAATTGAGGTAGCATCGGTTAAGAAAAACAATCATTTCTGCTGTGGGCTTGAGCATTTCATAAAAATGTCGGTGGGCAAAAAGAGTAGACTTGAGTGTTATTGAGAAGCTACAAGTTATGGGACGTAACAACGCCGTATAAGCTGTTTTCCAACTGGGTATAAATACAGTGTAAGTTAAAACATTTTTTTTTTATCTGCATAAACACACATTCTTTCGATTTTCGTTTAATAGAAACGCCGCTTAATTGAATAACTGAATTACTGAACTTAATCAAAATAACCGGCAGCTACTGTACCAAGTTTGATGAAAATCCAATTATTCAGCTCTCCTTTAATTAAGATTTCAACTGACGCACCCTGCGATCATACCATTTGCAATGCGATTGGTCACGTTTAGGACATTATTTGCTATTAATAGTAGACCAAATTTCTTTCGTTTGCAATGCATTCTAATGCTGCGTTTCGGATGGCAAATTGTATTCTGTGATGAATGTAATCAAAATATTAATATTTACGTCCAGACATCAGTTTCGTGATTTTTGTAACAACACGAACCTCGTCAAATGGTGTGTTAGCCAGTCAGCGTTTAAGTTAAGACATTAGGAAAATGATGGAATAGCTGAGACAAAGGTATCATAAGGGTTAAGAATTGTGTGGTGCTCTAGCTGCCCATCCCGTTAGAGAAATAACAATAATTAAGTGGTCTTTAGTATTGAAAAGGGTAGCCATTATTGGCTGTTCTACTTCTTAACTGTGCAGACCCTTTTCTGTTTATGTGCTGCACTGCTTTAATGTCTTGACTTCTTCCTTTTCTCAACTGATTCGTTGGTGGATAAAAAAAAAGAAAATACGGCACGCACGTTTTTAGAGCAAAGCAGTCATGAAAAAGTGTTTAAATTATGCAAGTAGGTAGACGGACGGCAATCACGAAAAGGCGTTTCTGAGTGACGAATTCAGCATCCCTCGTTCACTTTGTCTCTCGTTTTGACCTTGACGATTTTTTGTCAACCCTCGCTGACACGAACAGTGATCTCGTTATAATATGCTGTATTACTGTGATTTGGCGTCCATAGCCACCTGTTCTTTCCGGGATGTAGGAAATGGTCTGTGTGAAATATAGTCATTATCTCTTATGATACCCGTACCTGCCCTTAATGTTGCTATAATATTCAGGAAGCGACTCTCCCCCCCTCTCCCCCTAAAAAACTGATTTAGTAGTTGCAGAAGGAAACTTGAATTACGTATCAGTAAAGTATAATACGCTGCAGTATCATATTCCTTGGTCTTTCCCCACAAAAATGTGAGAGTGTTGGAGTTTACTTGTTTCAAAGGAAGTTGTGTCAGAAAAGCGCGGTGACATAAATGCGCAGATGAAAAAGTGACAAAATTACGCAGGTAGTGACATAAAGAGTGCAACACCCTTTTTGGGTAAAATAGTTTACATTTTACACCTGAATATGATTACGAGCAATTTTGCACTGCCTACGGCGGCTTCAATTACTCGGCTTTTGAGTAGCAAAATTTCAGTTTTCAA
>KZ868930.1:44183-54438 GCA_003456935.1 Machilis hrabei | reverse complement strand
TCCATAGCAACGAAAATCCAAAATGGCGGAAATTTTAAAATTGAAGTAGTGAATCAGATGTTTTGGGCCACAATAAAATTTTTTGTGATATGACTTTTTCCCTTACAACGCACCGTTTAGAAGATATTGTGATGTCACGTGACAAAGGCAACAAGAACAACGTTGGTCTACTCTAATGAACTTCCAAGATCGGCAAGAATTACTTAGATTTGACAGTACTGTTTACTACAACTTTGAAATCCATCCACAAAAAATGTTACACAAGTGGACATTGCTTCTTTTCCCTTTTCACTTGCAAACACCAGCATTCCGTCACCAGGGACAAGAGCGTTGTCATAAATTAGGAAGCCAGAGCCATCGTTCATGAGTAACATATCTGATGTTATATTTATGTCTTCAGATATTGTTGGATCTTGCTGCAAGCCTTTTTCTTTTCTGCGCACACGGTGGAGATTCTGCTTGGTACTACTTTGAGTCGCCAATTCTGTTACGAATTCGTACCCACGATTGAATAGCTGTCCGACTTCCGCCGAGAAAATTCGTGAAATTTGCGTGTCTTCCTGTCTAGCTCGTTTCTTCGCTGTAGACATACTCTTTCTTCTTCACTTCATTTAAAGCAATGCAGTTATGTGGCGATTCACTCAAAACTTCGTTGTTGCGACTAGACATTCGTCCCTTGCACTTCTTCGCGCACATCCAATGAGTGATGTTTTCCTTATTTTACACGATCGATTCTGATTCTGTAGCGGTGACCATTGTAGTCTTGTCAATAACGGAAGGCTTCCCCTTATTAGTTTCAAGACACTCCGTTCCCCACTCCCCCCAAAATAAAAACTAGACTATGACGCTAATTACAATTAGAGATGGAGAAGGGAATGCGCTCTTATGTCACCGTGAGTCAGATGCTTGCGCCCTTATGTCACTGAGCTCTTCGGTTCCGACACGTTTCAAAGACCTGTGATTTAAAAAAGCAACTTAACAGTTTTGTGGCGATCCTTGACGAGCAGGTATCAGAAATGCAGTAATAAAATTGAAGGTCATGGAGTATAAATGTAGGCTATCCAACCGGCTTTCTTAGCTATTCACTCGACCATACCCTGTAATGCAACTTGTACCTGATCCAAAATGCATGATACACTCTAACGTAACTTCAGTCGTTTGAATGGGAACGGCAACGCAAAAGCGCTGTCGTGATGTCGCGTTGGATGTTAAAACCGGAAGTGAAGACACCGTTTCTCGTTTGTTTGCTGTGTATTTCTTATTGCAACGTAGAAAGTTAATGATAATATTTCTCGTATTTGTAAGAAACTGGAAGTCCATGGTCGTTAATTCGGCTTGAAATAGATAGGATCATGGTTCAATTAGTACAACAAACCAGATAATAAAATAGATAACTTTTCCTTTCCTGTTGTAAAAATACAATACACCACGTATAAGCTTTAGACATTGAATCTAGTTTTAAAATAGACCGACAGGTTGTCCTAGTGCATAAAGTGCTCGCCTCCTGATCGGGAGGTCCCGGGTTCAAACCCCGGGGCCGGCTCCTAGCCCTGGGTAAAAAGGGCTATCTTTCGAGTCTGCCTGTGAAGCACTGCACACTAAGGTATGATCGTAGGCGTGTTCCGGGAGGCACGTTAAAAGCGGGCCCCATCGATAAGTGTTCGGTGTAAAAGAACCCACCTCCGGCTATGTGTCGAGTGAGTAGCAAAATTCAATTATCGTGAAGCGTCATTACGACGCGGATGGGGTCTCCATTAGACCTGAGTTGTCATAACCATGGGACCATAATCCAATGCTTTAAAATAGAGAACATGATTTGAAAATATGAAATATTGGCCATTTTTTAATGTCAGCAAACCATTTTAATTAATCAACTGCTAAGGTTACATTAGTTAGCATAATGATAAATATGTCCCTGCAATTGCATAAGCTTAACAAGTGTTTTATGTTCTAGCTTACTAGTACCTGAAAACCATAATCTATCCATATGCGTGCTATCCTCCCCGTAGCACGTATTGTTGTATGAAAAATATTCTAAAACTTTTTCCTTTAATATTAAGGTAAAGAAAAAATACGTTAAATAATTTAATTTTAAAGTGGCCTTACCAGCTATGTTTTTGTTTTCTTTCGTATTTTTATCATTCCGTTTTCTTTTTATTTAGTTCGAGTAAATGCACATGGGATTACCTTTATCGGGTAAAGATGTACACGTGATTAAAACAAGTAGACATTTGTTATTTTAAATTCAATTCGTTTAATGTAGCATATATTTTATCTTTACTTTCATATTAACTTCAAAAGTCACAAAAATACATTTCCAAATGAGGAATGTTCGGCGAGGATCAATCACATCATGCTACTTCGGCATCTCCAGAAATAACCTTAGTAACTGACCTGCTAAGCTTTTCAGTGCTTGATTGTTTGTCACGTAGACCTAAGTCAAACANTGTGTCACAAATCACGGAAGTGGTTTGTTTACCATTCTGACAAATTTCCTATAATGATTTTCAACAGAGCTGAACAGCTNGATATACCTTTCTTTACCTTGTGAGCAGTCAACAACAGTGTCCCGCCATTGGGGGAAATTCTAGCGAGATTCTATTGTTAGTTACAGTACCAACATCGATTCTGTCATATCCAAACGAAGCGTAGCGCGCAATTTCGTTTCGCTTAAAACGCAAATTTTCGTTCACTTACCAAGCTACGAAAAATTAATTTGTTATAAAAAGTTATGAAAAAACACGTTTGTTGGTTATATTCGACCATTAATTAATTATACAAACTAGTAAAACTGTTAATTGTGTTGTTTTTTTCTGCGTTGCAGGTTGCGGCGTGAAGTCGGACACGAGAACAGATAGTTCGACAGTAACTCTAGTGTCGGAGAAAGGCACGACAACGCTAAAATCGTCACTTTTGTCATCGTCATACAAGAGTCAATCAGATGCTGCTGTGGCGTCATTCTTAAGAGGTGCGGAACTTGCAGCAAGTAACGAGGTTCAGGTTTAGTGATGGTGATTGACATATAGTGCTCATTCATCACTGGGCAGAAGAAGAAGAAAAAGAAAAATAGTTCCTAGGAACACTCACGTGACTCAGCCAAAGCGAGGGAGAGNGATACAGAAAAATAAATATTATCTCCCAAGGATAATTAATTAACACTAACTTATGAACAGATTATAAATAAATAATAATAACAAAGTTTCACGTGTACTGAAAAAAAAGGCACAGACTTATTCAGTGATGTGCTTGAACATAATATTGTCCCCATACTAAGTTAATCTGAACTGGCCACGTACCCGAGGTACTAATGTAAGTAAAGTTGGTGTAACTGTAAAAAATGCATATTCTCTTTGCCACCACATACATTTTGACGTCTGAGTAAGTGATATATACACGTTGAATACACATTTTAAATGTATTGGTGTAAATATTTGTTTAATTTTGTCATTTCTTGTGGTGAAAGTATAGCGAAGTAATTTAACTATTTTATAACCTTTTTAAGTCAGTATGTTAATTTCTTGTGAGTTTAATAGCACAATGTGTATCGTAATTAGCTTCACAAATTTGATTGAATGAATACGTCTATTGATGGTGTTTCAACAAAGCCATACAATTAAAAGTCTAGCGGTGTCGAACCTGATGTCGGGCCCGCTACATGCTAATAAAATTTGACTCCTTGTTCTCGAGTTGCTGGGAAGTGCTTGCAACGGTTGTGTACGACTATGATACAACAAACTTGATACGTGTATGGCTACATTATTATACATTAATTTTGTGTTCTTTCTGTTAATATATGTATATATTCATTCAGAGTTGTAACATTACTTATGATACACTTTTTACATCACAGTGTTTCGGCCAATTTTTAATAGAAGTTTTACATTTTAAGGTTGTATTTTTGTTAGTGAGTTAATTTTATCACTAAAGTTCTGCTTCACAAAAACCTCAAAGATAAAATGTATATAGGGTGTCCCACGATGACCTGGCCACCTTAATAACTTCATTACTACGAGAGATATGACGAAAACATGTTATACAAAAGTTTAATAATGAAGAAGGTTTTATTAGAAATTGTGTTCGTTAGATAAATGGCTCTTTCGGTTTTACCGGAAGTGAAATCAATTTACGNTTTTTAAATAGGAATGTATAGTTTTTGTTATCTCATGTTCAAGAAAATCGTATTCTCTGTAAAATGATACCAAACAATCCACTCTTTGTGCAAAAACAGAGGAAAACAAATTATATTAAAGGTACAGGATATAATTCATATATTCTTCCTTTCCGAGCCTCAATACTTATATTTTGTTTACAGAACAAAACAAAAAAATGTTTACATTGATATCAAACATGTCATATGTTGGTTAAGAAAAGTACTGTACAACTAGTTACCATAATACAGTGGAATTATTAGCATTTCAGCACTAACACTATCCTGTATGTTGAATATAATTTGTTGTCCACTGTTTTTACGCAAAGTATGGACTGTTTGGTATCGTTTGAAAGAGAATACAATTTTCTTTTAAATGAGATAACAAAAATTATACATTCCTATTTAACGAACACAATTTCTAATAAAAACTTCTTCATTATTAAACTTTTGTACAACATGTTTTTGTCCTATCTCTCGTAGTAACGAAGTTATTAAGGTGGACAGGTTATCGTGGGACATCCAGTATACTAATAAAAATAATTCCTAAACATACAAAAATGTACCAACAAGAATAAGTATGCCTGAGAAAGGTTTTAATCAAGGAACTAAACGTAGCACTCCAGAAATGGATTTCTGACGTAATTAGAAATTATAAGAATGTACTAAATACACTTTTTTTTTTAACCTAAGTGGTTGGTTTTGAAGAATTTGAGCCTGACTCAAGATGTTTATTTTCCGACGATTACAACTAATAAAAATCTGTGGTGACATTATGTTTCAGTCTCCGTGTGACTACTTTAATGAAGGACATTTCAGAAGTTAAAGTGTATGTGGTACTTAGTATTTACTAAAGAACAGCTTAAAGCACATTCTTTACTATATTTTACAGATCTTTGCTGATATAAAATCAGTAAAACATTAATAATCAAGTGTCATTTGACACTGATTCAAGAAATGCTGTTATAGTTGTAGGAAAAAAAAAAGACGTTTGTGTGCGTGTTTTACATAGCTAACGCTTTAACTAAGTCAGTCTGATCGTATGTTGAATGTTGTTTTGTTTCATTGTGCCAAAATAGATTAAGAGGCAACGTTTAGCAACTCGATGTTAATTGCATGTACAGTCATGAGAAAATGTATAAAGTAGATTCATAGTCATAAGTGATCATCAACAAGTTTATTTATTGTTACAACTCTTCCTCTCAACATGTAGTTTAATACCTTGTACAGTAAGATGACAAGAAAGTCATTGTCCACTGTTTCATTATAAATTACAGTTGCCTTGTAATCGTAAAATAATTACCAAGTTCATTATAACTCCAAGACGCTGTTAAGCAAACTTCCATCCAAGATACGCATTTGGTTTTGGTTACAAATAAAGCGGCGGTTTGTAAGTGCTNTAAAGATGAGTTACTGCATCACAAAGTGTAACTTATGATGCAGTATTTGACCACTTGAGCTCAGTGCTGTGTTGTGAACATTAGTTTCGGTTTATGAACGTTGTATACTTAGAAGGTGCATCGCGAGCATCTGTATCACGTATGTTTGTGCTTCTAATTACACAAAAAACTTCACTTATAAAGTGCATAAGGCCCGGAACATAAACTACACACGCCCTGATCGCAAAACGCGCCGGAATGGGAAAGTTGAAATACAGGATCTTCCATGATGACGGTCAGTGAATACGCCCCACCCCGTACGCTACTGGTTTCTGACCCTAGTAAATACGTTTTTAACTTTTAGCTTTTGTTGCCTTGACGCTAGTACCCTCTTTGNGTTTCGTGAATACTTTCCGAATATCGATATTAATTTTGGTTGTGTTTTCGAAGTAGAAGAAGAACGAAATGTACCTTGTTTAACACTCCCTTGAAAGTTGAATTTCCATGTTCAAAGAAACGACTCGATTAAATGGTGCCCTGTTAATGGTAGATGGCATTCAGGTTGCTGCTGTATGTAGCGTCGTAGGTAGTAGTAGATGGCAGGCTGGCAGCATATTGGGATTTCTGTCCGTCAGAAGCGATGTTCATGAACGGGGGTCTTTCCTCTTGCGTTTTTACTAGCGAGAGCGTTGCGAGCAGGGCGTGTGTATTTTATGTTCCCGTCTTAAGGCCCTCTATCTGTTAAGTAAAGACANCATGGCATTGGCATTGATGGTCACTTAAAGAAATTATCCCTCCTATTAGGTGTCTACATGGTCTCTTCAGTCCTATACATACTTAAAATTATGCAAATCAGTAAACACTTAAAAGGTATCCAAATATAGGTACAGTAAATATGTTTAGGCATCCATAATTAGAACTTACAAAAAAATCACGGTCTACTGCCAAACCATTTGAAATGTAAGTGGCGCTGAAAAGGTATAGTTTAAAATTAGGTGACTGATTTTTCTCATATTGTTATGCAATTTTTCAAATTGTGTTATTTCAGGACATGTAAAGACGATGCGGTTATTTTATGTTTGAAAAACTTTCATGAAATTTGAAGAGCACTGCCATCTAGTGGACTGATAAGATTTTCTGGTTAAAAAATGTGACCTTTTTATTTTATTTCGATAAATTATATAGGTGCTTGATCTGTATGTAGTAAGTTCAGTAATTTGGTAAATATAAACTAGTTAACATTGATTTCAGCACGTTCTCTTTATTATGTTTTTCTTGAAAACATCAGGTGCCTTTCTCTAAATAGTTTTGTAACAGTCATATAATTTAATTGCTCAAGTGTATGATTAGTTGCGAGTTATTGGTAATTTACTGTTACGTTTTTGTAACTGTGTTTCGCCAAAAACTATTTTCATTGTAAGTAGTGTGTGTATGTATATGTGTGTATATATGTATATAAATACTGTGTAAGTTATTTTTGTATTACGACTTGTACATAATCCAGATGAAAACCAAATAAAATGTGTGTAACTAACGAGTGCCTGATTTATTTCCATCCAAAGGACAGCAAATGAACCTCGGATCTTTATCTTACAGTTTCAGGAACAAAGACTCGCATGTTTCATTCCTACATATTAGTAGAAAGAAGTACGAGGCATATATCTACTGAGTAATTAAAAGCAATGGATCGAACAGATTAACTAGTATAAAATAAATTATGTAAATAAAATTGACGGATCGTTTTTTCAAGATAGTAATTTCGCTCTAATTTCAACATCACACAGGGAAGGTGTCTGCCGTTGCACATGCGCGAAACAACGCATATGGAAGGGGTTGTGTGCTGCTGGTGAGATTCAGCGTTGACGAAAGTTGACCGTGCTGCTGGTAGCAAATTATTTTCTTAGGCAGCCGGTAGTGACCTCTTGTCGACCAGTCGGTGAATAAATTATGTTCGGCAATAAACATATATTGCTGCAGCATTAAAACTTAATACTTTTCAAAAAAACTTGATGTAGCGAATTTTTTAAGAAGTGTGTACGCGCATCCAATGACGTTACGCCATTCGGTGTTGGTGCATGCGCACTATTATAAATTTAATCATAGGTCTTTTAAAAAGCTGTTAATCTATTGCATATTACATAATATGTGTCATTTTGTGTCAGGATCGTGGACTGAGTCACTAACCTAAGCAACATAGTGTTTTTGGCTTGCAAAATGAGTTGGAAATAAATTAAAATATGTGCCAATCCAAAACCTACAACGAGTCGTCGTTTCAATTTGTAGGTAGTTGAAAACATAAAATCAACAATCGCATGGCGTTTCTTTGTACCCTCTGTATCTTTGCCAAGTTTGCTTAAAATAAGCTCTCTACTAAAAGAATTACCGTGAAAAACACAGACTGGAGAGCAAACAAATGTAAACCCATTGAATCAAAACGTAGAAGATACATCAGTTGGGTTTCGTTTCACAACAGTTTTTGTTCAATTACAGTGGCTGCAGTGTAATCGTGTCACTTGAACTGAGCAGCTGCAGACCATTATCTGTTTGTAAAGACGTAACAGTATTCTGAATACGTTCAAGCTACCTACAGTACCAGCATCGATTCTGTCATGTCCAAACGAAGCGTAGCGCGAAATTCCGTTTCGCTTAAAACGCAAATTTTCGTTCACGAAAATGTGCGTTTTAAGCGAAACGGAATTTCGCGCTACGCTCCGTTTGGATATGACAGAATCGATGCTGGTACTGTAATACCACTGAGTATTCCATTGCGTATTGGCTGTAAAAAAATAGTGACATTAATGTACCGCTTATAGTGGTAATAGAAAGGACAGGATATTTACAGATAATTCTTGAAGGACCCTCAGTTTTGTATGGCAATTATAAAGAAACCCACAACGTTTAGTGTTTAACAACATTAATACTATACAGCGATCGCCTACAATTAGTTCTATAATTGGAAATAAACAATACAATGTTTTACCAAACGAGATAGATCTTGCGTTTCATTTCTCCAGATTTACCTTTGTTTGCCTATTGGTCTGTTCTGCTTGGGCAGATTGAGAATAATCTTGGCAAATTTATATTCGCATTTGCGAGTTATTATAGATACTCTTCACATATAGATGACGTTTCTCATATGGGAGTTTTCTAAAAATATCATATCAAACAAAATATCAAATATTTGTGGAGAAAGCAATTAAACTAGGAAAAAATTTAAATTGGCAACAATAATAAATAACAGTAATGATATTAACGATATTGTTTGGGGTATGGATAATGGAGATTTAAGGTGTTGCTGAATTCAGACGTGAATTGTGAAATACATTAAAGTCGATTTTGAAATGTATTAAAGTCAANCACAAACCGATGATGATACTGAATTGAAAAGTAAATATCCTGTTGTAAATAGTTATTATAATCAAATTTTTTCAACATTGTTACCGTGCTTCCATAACCCACACCAAATTGTTTATTCTCACTGCAATTTTTCTTTTTGGTCTAACAAGGGAACTATGGGAGTCATATATCGAGGTGAGAAGTAAATCCGGTGACATCCGATAAAGAATGTAATGCTAATTCCAATGTGTGCAATCAAATATTCAGAATAGTTATCTGTGTTGCCCAAATGACCAAAAATTGTTTGTACATTGGAGATATCGAGCAGATAGAAAGATTTAGAAACAGATGGTTGGATGGCGCAGTGATAAGGAGTTAGGCATTGTACTCTGCTAAAATCAGTCAGTGGGTTCGAACCACCAACCCTTATCTTTAAAGCCCAACTCCTTACCATTGCGCCACCTAACCATCTACTTATTATTTCTATCTGCTAGATAACTCCAATGTACAAACAGTTTTCGGTCATTTGGGCCACACAGATCAATATTCTGAATATTTTATTGCACACATTGGAATTAGCATTACATTCTCTATCGAATGTCACCAGATTTACTTCTCACCTCGATGGATGACTCCGATAGTTCCCTTGTAAGATGATTTTTGAAGGATATAATCTGTTGAGGCCAAACTTGGATAAGTATTAGCTTGGCTTTTTGAAGTAGGAAACGGATACATTTATCAATGTGTAAGCAGACAAATAACATCTATTCCATATTCATAGAAATATATAACGTGTAATGAACCACGATTGCGTTGTAATTTGTGGAGCTATTACGAACNACATTGGTTTGAATGAAGCCTTTGTTGTCACGACTGCCATGCTCATTTGTCTGAAGTAAAGTTAAAGAAAGTAAAATAAATTGTCCTATTTTTGTTTACGTTATGATTTGTTCAGAACCAAATGGGTGTTACGTACACTCATGTTTGATAAAAAACTGAAGGCAAAAAAAAATCTGAGAGGAAAAACAGCGAACGCCAACATGGGAGCCTCTAAGGACAGAAACTAGAAACTGTACAACATTCAAAAAATTTCAAATCATCTACGTCTCCATTACGTTCATCTTCTTCTATCCGGCCACGTCTGCGTCTACATACGCATTTCAGCCTTAGAGATACCTTCAGATCGTTGGCGATTTTGACTACAATTTCAAACAAAAAATGGTGGATTGAAATATTTCACAAAACTTAACTACAGCAATTTCAAAAGATCTCAAAGCTAATCGGAATCCGTAACACGGTGGGTACAGTAGCAGGAACGATTTTGTCATATCCAAACGAAGCGTAGCGCAAAATTTCGTTTCGCTTAAAACGCAAATTTTCGTTCACTTACCAA
>KZ868929.1:133005-158821 GCA_003456935.1 Machilis hrabei | reverse complement strand
TGCACGTTAGTAAGAAAATGAGGAAGACACCATAGATAACCACTGGATTAACTAGACCAACTCTTACACCAACAGATAAACAATGAAATCAAATTACAGCCTCGAGTGGTAGTCCTAACGAAGGGTGTAATTATAAGGTGTAATTCAACACTACGTTTGAATATTTTTAACTGATATATCATTGGTGCTAAACTAATGAATGAAAACAGAAGTGATATTTTATATGTGAAACGTTAAACAGTACACTAGCGTTGTTGGTACCCAAAGTAGACAATTCCATTTTAGTCCTCGTAGAACAAATGATTACATAGTATATAGGCTACTATCACTCAAGCGTACTAATGATTCGATTAATTGTCATATTGATGGGGTATATTCAATCTGTTACTCTTGTGTGGCATACAGGTTGTTTCATAATAGGTCACAGCACCATTTTTGATTATCAGTTATTTATATCTCTAAGTTAAGTACTAAATTTACTCGAAATTCCTTGAACTGTAAAAGCTAACGGTGTGCAAAACTTTAAGTTTAAAGTAGTGATAACTATAAACAGATGTGTTATCAAGGCATATAAAATACGAAAACAAATATTTTTCTGTTCAAATAAGGCTTTGCAAAAAGAAAAATTATTGACTTTATTAAGTTTAGAGCTGCGTTACATATAACCTACCACGATTGTTTAAACTAAATGATTTGTCAATTGCCTTATTATGGCTGGTGAATCTAACTTGTCATTATAGTCCTCTTCCTNTTGTTATGTAGTAGTAGACTTTTGCAATAGCAATAATATACTCTTTTCAACGCAAAGGCGGTACTTTTTTTTTTATATCGCAAGAGTTCCTTCCTGCCTTACGGCTACAAAACTTAAATCTGATGGTTTTCATATGAAGATAAAAGTTTTTCGTAATACGAGACCCACATAAGGAGTTGAAGTCTATATATGAAAGCTATCTTCAATTACCATAACATGAAGTAATGCAGTTTACAACAAATATCTACGCAGCCATTTTTTTTTTCGTCTATTTTGCAGCAAAACTTTGTTTTTTCCAGTGCTACTTTCACCAAAGTATCGCCAAATGAACCATCTTCTGCCAAATATGGGGCCTGTTTTTGAACAAAGTAAAAATGTTTACACATGGTCCACTATATACTATCTTTAGATGGCCCAGCTATTCAATAAACGAGTCGGGTGTTATTAGTAATCGTCACTGTTTGCAAATGTTGATGGAATGAGTTCCGACATTAGACTGATGAAGTAAATATAGCGGAATGCGCAGTGGACCATAGTTGGAGTGATCTACGGTACTAAAAACAGTTTATTTTAATACGCGTTACATTGTCAAGTTTTAAGTATTCAGTACACGTACAGAATTGTTCTTTCATTCTCTTTATTTTATACAGAAGTAATATATTTTGTATCGGTGGAGATGATGATGACTGTTCAACGTCACGTCGACATCTCTTGGTTATTTGGGACTGTTTTCGATTTATTATACTCGTAATTAAGCGATTACAGTTTGGAATCGTCCTGGAGAAAAAGGATCAAAAGTAAACATTAGTCTTGCATCTAATTTTCTTTATTTTAAACTTTGGAGTTGCTTCTAGCTATGCAAGTCTCATGTTGTATAACGTCATTTGCATTTACCTGAGAATGAGAACTGGTTAACTGTTCTAATCTCCAAATTTTACACGCTTGACAAAACTATTAAAACTTAAATTCGTAGTATTCCAACATTTGCTGAACCTAAATCGCTGATATTTCTAGTCGGGATCATGCATATTATGGATTTTGACCAAACATTTCTGCAATAAAGATCTCAGTAGAAAAAAAAAATGAATAGCGTTTGTCATTGACTTTCTTGTCTACCAAGATTTACAAACATTTTCCATTCAATTCAGGTTCAAAACATTTTTCCGATCATTCCAGTAACTTTTTCGATGTTTAATGTCTAAATTACAGTTACACCAGAAGTGTTAATTGTAGAATAAGCATTTAATTTGTTAATATTCAGTTATATTGTGTCAGTGGAAATTCCCTTTTAAATCATCCCCATCTGTTTCGCATCAGTTTGAAAAAAAATCCGTTTTCATAGTAAATTCAAGATTTGTCTTTCTATGTAGTAGTACTTTTACTGATACATCACAGACAATTACAGTTTAATAGCTGAGTTATCATGATATGCTTTATGTTGTACTGAAACCGTTACGAAACCATTTGACATTACTTATACCGTCCACATCATTGTAGTTTCACAGATACCATACGAAAACATTAGTAATGTTAATCAATTCTTTTTCCCAATAGTATATGTAGCTAATGCTTTAGAAAAAAGGTGGAGATAGAGACTTGAAGATGCACCTGAGAGTTTGGTTACATAGAAACTTCTCTCAAATGTTGGCAATAGTACTACAGATCAGAATTTTTTTATCTTTCTTTTAAGACTGGTTTAGTTTGTAAAATACTGAAGCTATAGTGAAGTTAGAAAGTGGCAGTAGTAATGGTACAAGTATTTTGTACAAAATAATATGTAGGATACACGAAAAGATTGAAAATTGCCTTATTTAATTTTCAGACTCACCTAAACTTGAAAAACCATGTAAAAACAAAGAAACTTACCAAAGCAGATGAAAAAGTCTTTAATGCCTTATGCAAAAGAAAATCACTTATCCAGCCATGAGTTCAAGAGTGTTCATTACCATAAGCTACGTTAATGATTCATATTTACTACACTGCAAAGCCAGTATGCATCACAAATTTCTATCAAGATCACATTTTAAGACCGGGTCACCGAATCAGTTTACCGGTGATCCGGTGCTAAAATGTGACTGGGTTAACCTGAATGGCCCGTTCCATCTCTGCTGTAGGGTAGTTTTGACAATGAAAAGTTATACGGCTAATGAAGGTGAATGAGCACCCAGCGGCGTGGCTCGATTGTTGCCGGTGCCTATAAGTATGCAACCGGTGAAACTGTAAATAGGTGCAAAATACGCATGGTTTGCAAACCACGCTGCTACTTGTATAATGTTCTACAAGATGTAGCTCAGCTTGCCAACATTGCGTACTTTGCATTTATTTACAGTCGCACCGGTTGTATACTTATAGGCACCGGCAACACTCAAGCCACGCCGCTGGGTGCTCATTCACCTTCATTAGCCGTATAACTTTTCATTGTCAAAACTACCCTACATCAGAGATGGAACGGGCCATTCAGGTTAACCGAGTCACATTTTAGCACCGGATCACCGGCAACTGATTCGGTGACCCGGTCTTAAAATGTGATCTTGATAGAAATTTGTGATGCATACTGCCACGCCACGCCGCTGAGAAACACTCCAGACCAGTGAGGTGAACAAACCGAAATGTCGTTGGAGAGGCTACAACAGTGACTTTAATTGTAATTTGGAAATTTAATGAAGTGAACATGTGATCTTATTCAATTAAATGAATCCAAAGGATTATATATAGAACGTATTAGGACGACTTGTTCATGGACCACACTAAACCATATTAGAATACTAGATTTAGTTTTTTACGCATTAACCACTTGAACACGATTAGTTAGCTTGTTGGCAAGTACTTTCTTTACAAATACAAAGATTGTTGCCGTCTTGGCAACTGTACGTTGTTTAGATCTTGTACGACAGTACGTCTGTTCTTCGGCACGAATAAAGGAAAGTTGGCGAACGAGCTTATAGCCTTTGACAACGTAGTCTTTCCTTTCAAAGAAACGGATACAATTATGCTCATTACATTCGAAGCAGTCTTTCTTTTCTTTTAAAGTTGCTCTTAAAGATTATAATTTACTTATTATACCAAGGTCTAGGTGTTTACTTATCGTGTGATTCTCATCTGAATTCATCCATAGCACTTCATTACTCCCCTGATGTCGGGTTTACTATGCAAGTAAGATGTCCACAGAAGCGTTCATAATCATCATCTTATTGGTCAAGCCAATGATCTAGAGCAAAATCCTGAGTGGCCGAAATATAGAAAACGAGGCCTTTTCATACTTTACACAATGATTTCAAATTGCTTTTGAGGAAGCATTTGACTAATAAATAATAAAAGAAAACAAAGCCTTATATGTATTAGTGTTACCTTACCTCCGAAGTTGCTCCTAATATTGTTGTATTCCTCTAAAAGATAGCAGGGTTAGTCAACGAAGTAACACAAACTTATTACTAATCCAAGAAATACTTCAGTGTAATAGACAATTTTATGCCAAGTTTCAGGTTTTATTAACGTAAGATGAAGTTCATGAATATCGCATGGAGTTTGTGGTTTTGCTCAATAGTAAACCGTAAGAAAAATTTAATAACGCTCAGTTATTTTACTTGATATTTTTCATTATAAGTTATCATTTACCGAATCCCAAGTGGTAATTTGATTTTGTTCGTGGTAACATAACTAACTTTGCTTTTCAACATGTTAGGTCCTTAAACAACCAACACTTCAGTACAATGTCAAAGATATGAAAAGGAGTTAGGTTGTCATTTTTATATTTATATTTCAGGCTTTTAACGTCATCAACATCTTGCACACTGTATATCATTACACAAAGTTTCATCTTTCCACTAATCATTCTACATGTTTTATTCTCGTTTGATTTCTGTAAGTTTTAATATGTAGACATTGAGATATACATGTGTTCATCGGCGCAAATAACCAGCTTGTGTTGACGCGCCGGAAAACTAAACATCCATCCATCCATTAAACAACCAATGGCTTGGAAATAAAACTGACTGATTCAAATTAGCTCTACTAGGATATTCTTACTCAACAAACGGTTCCTGTTTATTTCAGTAGCCCTGTATCCTTTATCGCTAAATATGATTACCAAAATAAAGTAATTAATTGATGGACGCTTAATTTTTACTGATAAATAATATAAATCTTGGCGGCGATTTTTTACTGATAAATAATATAAATCTTGGCGGAGATTTTTTACTGATAAATAATATAAATCTTGGCGGAGATATAACCCAGGAGTTTCGAATCCTGAGAACTAGCCATGCGTTTCGGAAACAGATATGCGTTTGGGATGTTGACCTTCAACGATCTAATCAACGGATGAGGGTGTTCATACGTGGCTATTTTGTATTGTAATTTGAGTCCACTGTCCACCACTGTGTGTTTTTCCATTGTTAATCACTTGGACATTAATTCGTTTCTTTAGCATACTCAAGTATCCAATACAATGTTTACATCAATATTGTACTTCTGTTTGTCGGAAATAATGTTCTTGCAATAAGCCGAGGTTCCTAAATTCCAGCAAGTCGACTTTCAACTTAAGAATCTTATTACTCACAAGTCCTTAAAATGTGTGTTATAGCTGATTGCCACATCTTCTCTTTTCAACAGTTACAAATGTGTGGGTAATACAAACGACTCCAAGAAATCCTGAACACACACACTTTGACGAATATTAAATGCTATACGTATAACGTCACACAATTGCGGACTTCACGATTACTATATTAAATATGTCCTGAGAAAATTGTTAACACCTAATGTTAACGATCCTCCATAGTTACTGCGTCGTAAGGAAACAGATAAATTCCTTTTAATGTGACGCATCAGTATATGAGTGTCAGTACGGACCTACCTAATAATGCTTTTAATGTTTCTTGTAGATAGTGTTAGCAGTAATAGAGGTTCACGGGTGTTCAACAATTTAGTAAATTAAACACTTGCTTTCAATTCGTGTAGAGTTGTGCGTTTATATCGTTGTTATGTCTAACTACCAAATTATTCTTGAAAGATCGTTCACGTATTACTGTATGTTAGTACGTTTTGGACATAATCAATATTTTAACACAAGTCGACTAACCTCTTCGCTTATGTACAGCATATACTTTATTGAAAAAGTTAAGTATATCAGAGGCGGCTCGTGATGACGTATCAAGGTGTTCACAACAGTTTGCCAAGTTTCATACGATTAGAGAGGACACAAGACTTCATGCTTTCACGTTCATTCTTCACAAACCTTAGAAGTGAAGTTTTGAACACATCAAACAACAACTCATGAAGTGCGTGGTCCTTTACAAGTGTAAGAAACTTGGCAAACTGTTGTGAACACCTTGATACGTCATCACGAGCCGCCTCTGAAGTATATATCACTGTAAGATTGCTGTGTTTATGGTTAAATGTTTTGCAAGAAAATTACACACACACACACAAAATAGACTGCAGTAGTGAGACTTCTAAATACCGACAACATGGACATTCTTAAGTGCAAGGTTAAACTGGTGATACTTTGTTCAAAATCACGCCTTTACTAACGAACGTTCGTCACCCATTGAAAGTTTTTTTTTTAATTTTACCCATCAATAAGTATTATAAAAACGTTGATTTTGAAAGAGGTGTCTTCAGATGCATCTCGGAACTAAATATTCCAAGCTTCCTTTGATTTTAGTGAAATGGCATATTTTACGGCTAAAGCATTCACGTTTGACAGGCTTATGGAGGAGGCTGGTGTTGACGCTGTCATCACGACGCATTTAGTTTGTAAACCGACAGGTTGGCATAGTGGTTAGAGTGCTTGCCTCCTGATCGGGAGGGCCCGGGTTCAAATCCCGGGGCCGGCTCCTAGCCCTGGGTAAAAAGGGTTATCCTACGAGTCTGCCTGTGAAGCACTCCACACTAAGGTATGATCGTAGGCGTGTTCCGGGAGGCACGTTAAAGGCGGGTCCCATCGATAAGTGTTCGATGTAAAAGATCCCACCTCCGGTTATGTGTCGGCTGAGTGGCAAAATTCAAAATTCAGTTACCCTGAAGCGTCATTACGACGCGGATGGGTCTCCATTAGACTTGAGATGTCATAACAATGGGACCATAATCCAATAGCAATAGCTACTTTGTAAACATTCGTGGAATTCTGCTCCAGTCGTATAAACGTCGAACATCCAACGCGCAAGGTGCATTCAGACATAGTCGGGACAGAACTGTATTCCACCACAGCCTTATTTAGTCTGTGAAGACTATAACAAATATGTGCATACGTAGTGAACTAAAATACGAAGTGTCCAATATCCGGTGTTATATTGTTTATCTGTTACACGACCGTTAAATTGTGCGGATGTATTAATGGTGAGGTCTTTATGATAACATTGTGTTCAGGTTATAAATTGACAAGTTGTGTGGTAGTTGCATGAGCTGTCATCAGTCGATAAAATTAACGATAGCCACGTTCCGATCGGCGATAGGAACGTTGATTGCTAACCGACAGTGAAAACTGAAGAAACACTTGTAGTTTAGTTTTGTTTAACACAAAATGTCCGCTGCCATTTTTAATGGATTTTAAATTCAGGATATGCCAAACGAGTGACATCCGTTAAAACAACTAGTGTTACTTGTTCATATTTATAATATATTTTAAATTACACCTACTTAAAGAATACATTTATAAAATTGTTGTATGTTTTTCATTTTAAATGTCCTTATTAGGCAGACGGTTATAGGGATTTGGCGTAAATACCCGTTTAGTTTTTTAAATTCTTTATTTCAATTTATGAATGACAACATTTTGCACGCAGGCGGTGTTTACACTAGTAACATTTTGGAAATTGCATAGGTACGACTACAATCTTTGACGCAAATAAGTTCCGAGGCAAGTAAGTTTGTCTACTAAACGTGAGGTGCATGAGCGTTTTGTGGTGTGTGACAGTGGGCTTTATAACAACACCAACACCAGTAGCATGTGCCCAGAACACTTGTGTGTCCAGTAATCATTCGCAAACATAAGTTTGAAGCATTGTTTCATAACTTGATAGAAATGAAATGCGTCAGACAGTGTAAATATTTTTCCGGCCGGTAAGAAACGAAGCAGCTATTTGTTGGAGGCTAATTAAAACTGATACGAGGCACATGATCAACATTTGTGTATTTTCGCTACTTTGCAACGGGTATGAATAGTGAATTTCTAACTATAACAGCCTTATAAATTTAAAATCAGCTTAAAATATCAAGATTGGGTGAACTGATATCTAAGAAAGTATCATTTTGTATCTCGTACTAAAAGGTACCATAGCTATTCAAGTACACATATTTGTATTAATTCTGATTTAATGCTAATGCAAGATATTCAGCAATTTAGACGTATATTGAATTGAAATTTTGAGGTGGAGAATGGGTTCTATAGGACCTGACTTCGATGCCCGATAGGGTGAAATAATTTTGCGGTAAAATCTAAACACTATTCATTTAGAGGAATGGAAGCTCTTTCAGTCAATAATTTTTGAATAGTAATTCAACTGTGTATGCAAGAATGTATGTAATCGACACTTCAAGTAGGCAATGTGCAAATTAAAAAAGCTGGCACGTTTTTGTTTGTGTTTACGAACATTTATGAAGCTATCGTTAGTTTCGTAATTTAACTCAATCAATATTGTTTAACTATTACAGTTTAATATTCTTTATGGAAGAACTGATAGTCTTTAAGACAACGAGCCTTTGAATATGCCCAAGGAGTTAACATTTGACGTCGGCAAAATGTATGGAAGGCCTTAAACTCGAAATGGGCGTCACTGTAGTCTTAAATCAAGCCCGCAATGGTACCACCCCTTCAACTGTCATCAAGTAATTTGTTCTTCTGGCTTCTGCAGTAGGTTTCTGAAGTAACTTATACTGACAGTCTTGCAACACGTCATTAGAAAACTTTTTTGAGACATATTAAAATAAACAACAGTATATTGATTACACAAATTTTTTTTTAAGTTTGGATGAATTTATTNAATCATTTTTAAACTGTTGGAAGTATTAAAAAATTAAAATACAAACATGTAATGATTGAAAACGTATTTTAAGTAAGAAAACACTATGTATGTTTTCGAAACACTTTCAGTACATGTTTAATGTGAATTTGAGTATCCCATAAAGACTGGTAACACTGCAACACTCTTTACTTCTTTAAACTGCATAATAAATAATGACACTGGAATTTTGCAAAAAAAATTGCCTAAAATAAATTCGCAAAATTTTAGGTACGAAGAAAATTTATTGAAATAAACAATGTAATCTTTCATTCTTTCTCTCTCTTTCTCTCTGCACCTTTGGGCACACCTTGTTAAGCTAAGGCTTATGTGTGTCCTTATTTGTGTACAAAAAAATAAAAGTGTATTATGCTGTATAATTTGTAAAAGTGTATACCTAAAACCACTGGTAATGGTGTATGTGTCGCTTTTATGGCAATACCACTAAACTCTTTACTCAGTATTGAGCAGTGATGCGTGTCATGTGACTGTCTTGATTCTGCTCTGTAATTTTCCCTCTGAACTTGTATAAAGGAAGAATCAAATGTCTGGTGCCATTGAGTGATTTGGCTCTTTACAGAAAAAGTCAAATAGATATGTTGTTAAATATTACAAGCTAAGTTGCAAGTACAAATTTCTATAACTTTTGTAAATATTAATCTTCTGTGTTTCAAGTGGTTAGTAACTAATTTGCAACAGCATATGTAAACATCAATTTTTTAATAGTTCAGCCACATCCTAAGTCACCGAACGTAACTCCATAAGTACTACACTTTTTTTCCCCATTTGTCTGTTTTAAATATATATATCTGATGGTACTACGTACAGTATTAACAACAGTGTATACATATAACATTGTGCGTAATTGCATCAGGCCATCAGTGCAAATTCTGCGTAATAATGTGTAACGGGCTTCTAGTCTTGTCCAGTACTTGTAATTTCTAAAAGAACAGCGTCACTAGACAAGTTTAATATTTGGTATTTTACTTTTAACTTAAAGTTATAGCTCTGTTTCAGTTTCGTCAAGTATCTAAATCATTAAATTGAATTTTCAAAACCTAAAAGATCCCCGGCAGATGTTTTTGTACCATGAATTTTTAATTTTATAACATTAAAGCAGTACTAGTATTAGGAGCAGAATAAGTAGTATTATAATTCTCTATGTAAACTTGTAACGTCTATTTCTTTATGTGCCATATATTTTTCTCTCTACAAGATTTTTATCATAAAGAGAAGTAGCAGAACAATTGTTTTTATTGTTTTACATTAGTGCATGATTTTGCACGTGCTATTGGCATTATTATTTTTAACCCTTCTTTTCAATCTATTATTGAAGCCACATACATGCACACCAGCCATGTTTATTACGTTGCCCTAATTTATTCTAACGTTAATTGTCGCATAATCTTTTTTTTTTTTGCTTCTGTTACTGCATCTTGTAAATTATCGACGTTAATATGTTTTTATTGTCTTTCAGAAACATGTTCCCTCCCAACCTGGTGCAAGCTGCGACCCACCAGGTAAGACTACAGTAATTAAGTAACAATAAATAAAGATTTGTACTTTGTTTAATGTACAGTTAGATCCTACATTCATTTCAACTACGTAAGAAATTTAATTATTTTCCTGCGAGTTAAGAAGGCGTTCAATATTTGCAGTAACATATAGTTGGGTTCGTAAATTATGTCACTAAACAGTGCTCGAAATATCGTTTCCCGTTGATTTAACTGTAACTCATCCTTGTTCCTTTGAAATTGCAAATGTGCTCTCGAGCTCTGCATCTCAGAATGCTTCAAGTCATTGCGGCTAGCTTTCGTGCTGCTTAGTGAGAGACGAGCTACTGTAACAACAAAGGCCTTGGGATCTAATGTCTTGGTAGATTAAGTCTTGTTAACTCTATTAATATGACGACGTGAAGTGTATTCAGAAATTACTGAGACAAGTGCTGAAAAATTGGTAAGACAACATATTAAGTGGTAAATATGAAAAACCTAGAACTATACAAGTATTTTTGTATGCACAATTTTAGTTAACTATGTGCGTGAAGTTTCGATTATAAAAGATTTTGTATTATTTTTAAGTTTATTTCATTGTGAAAAAAAATGTCAGATGACCAGTCGTTAATTTAAAGTGTTGAATTTTGTGTCCTAGTGTTCGGAGGGTTTTTTGAGGAACGTTAAATCTGGTTTCTGTATATTCGCGTAATTACATTGTTAAGACGCGGGATACCAGGATTGTTGCATATGGGTCATTTTCAAATTTTGTTGACAAGTAGATAATTTTAACTAACATATTTCTTATTCATACACAGATATTTAGTTACACATAGGCAAGCATGCACCCTTTCTTTATACTGTTACAGTTAAATTTAGTACACTTTTTGAAAAATCAGAATTTGGGAGTTAATTTACTCGTAATTACCTTCAGAGAGCTAAAAATGTCATGTCTGTTCCTGAACAGAATCTTTTTAGGTATGATAAGAAGTGTTTTAGTACTTGAACTAATTATCACTCTAACTTCATGAATGTTGTCTTTTATACACACTGCAGTAATATCAGGCAGATAATTGCACATAAAAACTTACAAATCAAATTATTAGTCATGTCTGTTACTGTGAAATGTAAATATACTTAGTGATTTTAGTGTCACTTATGGGGAAAAAGATCATAAAAGCTTATTTTTCTGGTTATGAATGTCCCATTGTAAAGTGAAGTTTTAGCCTAATATTACATAACAAGTTTCATATAGTTTTTTTTACACAATTTGGTTATGGTTACAGACATGACTGAAAGTAACAGACATTATGCAAATTACCTGAAATGGCAATCCAAGAAAATCCCTTAACAAAATAAACACTGTTCACTGACCATATAAGCTAAATGTCAGGTTACCATGCGTTGTGCAAACGCATGTGTCTCTGCCTTCCACCCTTGGTGGACATACATGAAACGGTCTTAGGCGGGTGAATGTGGTATACGATATTTTCAAGTTGTATTTGGAAATAAACTTCCAATGCAGTTTTCTCGTACTGTCTAAAAGGTAACGTTTCTGTAGCTTCATTTTATATCTTGTCACTGTCTCTCTCTCTTCCCTGCTGTGGCCCTACTTACATCATCTCTTTCAAAGAATTGAGCAACTACCTTTCATTTTACTAGTTTTTCCTTTTTGTCAATGGTCTTGTAGTCACCATTCTTGAACCAAAAATGTTTTCTGACCTAAACACAGCAAACCATATTTTTTAAGAATATTTGAACTTGCCAGACTCTGCATGTCCCTTTTATTACCCTTTCTAGTATTTTGGTATTTCTTTCTTAATGCAGCAATCAGTGAATTATGCAAGATCAACTGTCTAACAACTGTTTTTTTGGTTGGTGTTAATTTCTCACGATAACATTCAGAGAGAGTACGCTCTGCTTTTGACTTTGGTGTTAACTATTCTTCAGGTTACTTTGTATTTAGAATCTGATAACCTTAGCCACCTCTTCCGATACTTCTCTGATAAACATTTAAGTTTTTTGTTTTCTGCATTTACTTATGTAGTTGGGGCTATTAGAGTGTGGAAACTGCTTTCTATCTTTGGTGACACTTTTGTTGAGCAGAACGCCAGCTCTTTTGCTGCGCTCTTTGGTACCGAGCCGATTGTTCACCAATTGACTTCCGCTTATTTCACCTGGAAAAGAGAGAAAATGAAAAGTAAAATAGGCCTATATTTTTAACACTTGATGGCTATATTAAAGGGCCGTATTTTACTGAAGGCAATTGTCTGTCAAAGTGTGACAACGTTTATATACTACTAATACATTTTCTGTTGCATAATGTCATAGTTGTGAGAGTATTTAAGGTTCTCTAGGAAATATTCATTTAAAAAGCCACAGTCACTGATGTGCTTTCAATATTCTTTTATTTTGATAGTCCTGTCATTTTGGCTCTAGTAAGATAGGGATCACCATGTTTGTATGTGTACCTTGCTAATACTTTCTGTTTAGCTAGGCCTTAAGTATGTAACCTTCTACACACTGCTTATAGTCAACTGCACTGTAAAATTACTGATTTGAATTTTACCTATGAGCTATCACTCATTGACTAGAGCTCTGAAATATTCAGCAAGAGATCTACTGGACCTTTTTTTGTCTTTTCTTCTATTTTCTGCTTCATTGTCGCGATTTTGTCTCCTTCGTTCCTGATAACGTCTCTGTTTTTCTGCTGGTGTTAAGGCCATAACTCAAAAATAATTTAAAAAAGCAGTTAATGTAAGTATGTGAAAATTTAGTACAGAAAAGAGATGCTGTCATGTCTGTTACCATATGTATGGTAACAGACATGACTTTTTCACGAAAAAAAATATTCTAATCAAGTGTAGATTTCTAAAACTGTTATCTGATCTATATCTTGAATTAAGATCTCAATAACTAACATTTTCAAGCATGACACATTAGATATACATTAACCTAGTAACAGTTACCTTGGTAACAGACATGACAGTACATTAAAATATAATTTACGGTATTATTTACCTTATGAAGATGCGACTTCCAACAGCACACCTGCTTACTGTCAAGAGATCCAAAATGGCTGGCAGGGTTTCTTTGTGTACTTCCTATATGTATTCAGTCCAATGCTGTCATATTTTGATAGCAACGGAAGTTAAAAGACATGAAGTAACAGACATGACACAAAACCTGGGACAATATTTAATCATTAATTAAAATAAGTAAATATGATTACAATACACTGGCAACCGCTTAAAGTACTGGCAACAGCCTCTATATTAATAATATAGGCAGTTTTGAGATGTTTCTGAAACGGATTTCAACATTTGCAACAAAGAAAATACAAATTCTCGTTTTGGACAGCATTATTTATGTGGCCTCTCCTGCATAAAATAAATGATTGCGTCTCTTCAGTTTAGTTGGGTATCATATTGCTTAATACCACAAGGTGTGACAATAAGGTGTGACACTAGACAAAAAAATGTTAATGTTTTTTAAATAACAATATAAAAAATATTGCATTTTCTGGATACTGCTTGAAAACGAAATTTGAAAATGACCCATATACCGAGTATAGGCAATTGAAAACATGTATCACTATCTCGTGACTAGGTTAATCGTACAGGTGTCCTTATAGAATGGACTGGAAATTAAGATACATGTTTATTTAGAGCTGTGGAAGGCAAACGGATGTTTAACTCCAGATATGCGTCTACACGGCTCTCAAAATATGAGTATCCAAAGTTTGAAACCCATGTAACCGTGCAAAATGAACTACACGAGTTTGAAACCGGTGATTAGTAAATACGCGGTTATCAGTGTACCCGGATAATAGGAAGCAATACTTAAACTACCAGATAAAACTAAATCTGTGAGTTATATAGACTGCTTTGCAGATTGTTTGCCATGATAAAATATAAACGATTATTTGGGCTTGCCCGGGTTTTATGGTTATCACATTTTTGCTTTGTGCATATCAGACTCTTTTAAACAGACTTCATGAAAGTATGAAATGAAACCAGAAAATGAGGCAAAGAATTCCAATATCGGAAACCGTTGCCCAGAAACTCATGTTGACGAATTTTTATTACCATTTATTAATTTTTTTTCACGTTCTGAAAATGTCCTCTTATTTCATTCAAGCTAAAGGAAAACATAACAAATTTGATGCAAAAGGTATATAATGTATTGCACATGGATGAAGGACATGTCCTTCAAGGATTAGAAAATGATAAATAGCACAGGTACAATGGTTTTAATTCAATTTCTTTTCATATTTGCATAAAAAGCTGGTTTAAAGTACAGTTTTCATTACGAATTTTTTTGTGTAGTATTAAAAAGTAGCCTTACTGTAAGTGTATATCAGTACGTTCTGAAAAATATTCCCAAAAACGGAAGCGGAGAAAAGAACAAGCACTGAAAAATTACACTCCATAGCCCATGTTCTGATTTGTTATTTTTGCCTGAATATCTACATATTCTTTAATTAAAATAAATAGTAACCTACTATATGTTGTACCTGCATCCTAAATCTTGGAAAAGAGAAACTAGAGGTTCAATTAAAGTACATATGAGCTATTGAATTAAATGTAGTTTCTTCTTGCTACTTCCAGTGACAGTTTCTAGAAATGTAATACGCCGAAAGGAAATCCATCTCATCATGGATATGCCAATACATTGTTTTATTCAGGTGTTAATACGGTGTTGTGTGTGTCCAATTTTGTTAAGGTTATTAAACATCACGTAAGCACTGGTTTGTGAAAACCAAATATCAGGTAAAGGTTGAAATTAGGTTTGTCATAATACTTAAGCTCAGAGCAAACAGACGTTTCATAACTAACCATCAATTGCGTTGGCATAATTTTAATTCCTTGTACATTACATTTCCTTTTTCGTGTTATCACATAATACAGACAACTGATGTGGGACAAATAAACTGTAATTACAATAGCATCAACATAATTCTAGTGTCGCTAAAGGTAATAAGGTCGTGCACACACAAATTTTGAAAAAAAAAATACTCAATGCCTTGGACATTGCGTTAAAACCATTTTGTTTACTTCAGCAAATTAAAATGTATCCACAGTGTCAGTTTCTATGCTATATTCTTTGTATAGGTGTCAAGTATCTGTCTGAAGCATTGTTCCGGNTTCTGTTCTTCTATTAGCACAGACTTTCCAGCTGTTTCAGATTCAAATAATTTTGTAATGTTATTCTAATAGAACCCAAATGTAAAACAACCACTATTAGCGTGAATTAGTAGGCGAATTGTCAGTCTAAAATAAAAACACGCTAAATAAAAGTAAATGTTTTATTTTTTATTTGAGGCAATGAATTATGTAAAGCTTTCATATGTATGAGTACATTACACAACCATTTGTTATGACACTTAAATGCACCGTATGAAGTAGAGTTTCACAGAAGTATACACAAGATGTACATTGAGATCGATAGCATTGTTGCAAGTAAGAATTGATCCATTTTTGTTGAGTCCGTGGAGTTGCATAGACTGTGTTCACAGAAACACATTGTAGAGTCGGAATTGTCAGCTTTAAAGCAGCCCATAGCGTGGGTACGCCCCATAACACTCTTCTTGGGTGAACATCCACGAACAATTGCCCCTGAAAAATGAAAAACAAACCAAAAAACAATGACACAACGCAAGTATCCAACTTTCCAATGGATAAACAGTAAAATACTGAGTGATTATTAAAAGGTGGATGAAAGTGAAAACATTTTAAAGCGTAACATTTTATATTTGAGATTAAGTTTAGGAGTAAAATCATTTTTGGAAAGTATTGCATTATACCATCGGCAGTGTGTGTGTAAGCCATCACGTTCTGCTAACACGGTGTAAAGGAAAGGTGCGAGAGTTCCTTGCTAAGGTAGAATTCTTATCAATTCGTTTTTTATTGTTTCCTTTATTGATAGCACGAAACTTGTCTTTTTGTGACCATATTGAGAAGCGAGATTGCCACGCTGATACAGTGAGGTTAGCTTAGTGGTAGATTGCTCATCTCTGATCAAAAGGTCTTGGGTTCAATCCTTGGGTCTGGCTCCTAGCCCTGAGTATAAATGGTTATCCTTCGAGTCTGCTGTGAAGTACTGCCACACTAAGGTGTCTTCCGGGAGGGAATTTAAAAGTGGATTTTCATCGGTAAGTGCTCGACGCAAAAGAACACACCACCGGATGTGTGTCAAGTGAGTGGCAAAATCCAATCATCCTGAAGCGTTGTTGCAACGCGAATGAGGTCTTCGCAGTAAGAACCGTGGTACAATAAACTCAAATAATCAAATCAAGCCACTGTGAGGTTGAAAGTTCAAATCACATCAGTCTTGTTTTTTACTATTATTTTATTTGTTAATCTCATACAACGTGTTTCCTTTTGTGGCGGCAGTAAGAAGCACAGTGTAAATATTTCGCCATTTTCGAAAACAAAACGCACATACTTTTACTTGGCTTCAATTTGTGTTGCTAACTGTTTACTCGCTCTGGAAGACAGATTTATTTACAACAATGCAGAACCTGAGTTATCAACAGCAGCGGTGTACAGTACCAGCATCGATTCTGTCATATCCAAACGAAGCGTAGCGCGAAATTTGTGTCGCTAAAACGCAAATTTTCGTTCACTTACCAAGCTACGAAAAATTACATTCGCTAATACTTTCAGGCTTCGCCTGAAAGACGTAGCGAATGTAATTTTTTGTAGCTTTGTAAGTCAACGAAAATTTGCGTTTTAAGCGAAACGAAATCTCGCGCTACGCTTCGTTTGGATATGACAAAATTGATGCTGGTACTGTAGTGTTTAGTTTTCGAATAGCTTCTAATCTGCCTTTACGTATATTCTTACTATGGCCACAGAAGGACATAATTTGCTTGCGATTAATAAATTAAATACAGCTAATTTTCAAACGTAGATGAGATTTGAACTCTCAGCCTCAGAGTGGCAATCTTACACCTTACCATTACAACACGTTAGCCTAGTTCCTTCCAATAAGCGTAATGCATCATAATACTAAATACAAAATTAACTGCCAATGGTAATGAGGCAGTCATTGACGTCATACAACACATTAAAATTTATACTTGGGCATACTCCTCTGAGTATGTGCTTTTTTCCTAATTACTATGGTCTTAGAACAATAAAAAAACATGAATAAACAACACCTTCTCTTAATGCCGACCTGCTTGGTCTAGTGGTTAGCACAGCGCGCTCTGGCCCGAGAGGTTGTGAGTTCGAATACCGCGTAAGGCATGGATGATTGTGATGTCCATTCATCTTCATTAATTAAAAAAAATTATAATCGTCCTTAAATGACCCATCAGGTGTCGATAGGACATTACACACTACATATCACCATAACCAACCTTGTGTTAACAGCAGAGTGAGGGCAATATTAGGTAACTGAAGATATAGAGTTCAGGTAAGGGTTAGGCTTTTTGCTGACTATACAGTTCTTTATCGAGAAGTTGGCAGTGAAGATGATTCTAAAGCATTACAAGAATCACTTAACCTCGCACAGGATTGGTGTGAGACATGTCAGCTTACACTTATTTCAAAAAAGTGTTCGGTAATGCAGATGTCGATATCTCATCAAAGGGTATTCAGTAGCTATACTCTTCAAGGAGAAACGTTAAAAGTAGTGAAAGAATACAGATATTTGGGCGTTATTGTTAGTGATGACCTTTCGTGGAATTCTCATATAAGTTATATCGTATGTAAGGCGCTACGGTTTCTTCGTCCACAACATGTTAAACAAATTGCATACAATACATTAGTACTCCCTATTATCCAATACTGTAGTAGCGTTTGGGACCCCTATAAAGTAGGGTTACAAAATAATGTTCAGTCAGTACAACGAAGGGCAGCTAGATTCGTTTTGGGCCAATGAGATAGGATGGGTAGTGTAACCGAGGTGTTATACACTGCAAGGTTCCCAACCTAACTGATCTATCGTCGATCGTGTAGAATTAGGAGATTGTAACAGTTAACCTGTTCTCATTCTTAGGTAAATGTGGGTGAGTTTATACCACCTGCAACTTACATAGCTAGGCGCGACCGTGTGGATAAAATAAAGGAAATCAGATGCTAGACTAACGCATACTTTTGGTCCTTTTTTCCTAGAACTATTCGAGATTGGAATCGCGTTAAAATGGATTCGTAACATATGGCACTGTCGTACCCCCTGCCAAATGCCATTATGCGGATTACGGGGTAAGATGTACATGTGTAGTTCCAGTACACTATAATCGCTCGTTTGGAAATGACAAGTAGCAACGAAGATATGTATCTACTCTTGTGAGAGAATTAAATTGGAGCCACAAGAAAAGTATAGGAAACACAATCATACAGAATCAAACTGTCTTCCATTTAAAAATATACTTAAGTTAAGGCTATGTATACTGAAATAACCAAAACATTGCCAATGCAGACTTAATGATCTTGACTCTGTTAATAACGCGGTTATTTATGATTTCTAGCCGGGATAAACTACTATGTTTGTGTACTTGTGGTTCTGTTTGTTTTTCCTCTCGCTGGTCATCCGAGAGACTCGTACGCCGTCTTTGAGATAACTCTGTCAGTAATGGAAGGGCGAGAGAACTTTAAGACCAGTGTTCTTGGCGTGTGTGTGTCTGGGTGTTGGGAATAAAGGAAGTGGGATTAAAACACAAACTTGCCTGTCTGCAATGGAGAGCGAAACAGTAACAGCCGAAACGCTGGAACTGCTGTATAAGAAAAGCGATTACAACCAGTAGCAGTGAATAGGAAGTCAGTGGAACTCGTAGCAACGAAAGGAAAGTCAAAGTGAAATAATCACTGTTATTTTTAACACATTCTTATTCGAAATTTGCGTTTGATTTCCTGAACTAGGCGTAATAATTGTGTGTGTATAGGTCATATCCTTGATTCTACTTTGAGAATATGGTGATTTTCATTTATCAGAGATGCCAAATCCATACTGAGACATGACAGTCGTTTTCAAACTAAAAAATGCATACCACATTTCACAGTTCAGTAAACGCAAATATGAAAAAAATGTTACTCTCTGTTTCCTTTCAACGCGTCTTTTATATACAGTATATACACAAATAAATATGTTAAACATAGAAACAAATAGTTTTCGAGATACAGAGTCCTTGTCTTTGGGATTCATTGTTAGTCAGTCAAGTTACAGATTGAGCCACAAGTTCGGTGCTTGATATGTGGTAGTAAAGTTTTGTACTGTATTACGAACTCCAAAAAACTTATACACTTGAAAAGAGTGCGAAGAAGTTGGCAGTTTGTTATGATAAAAACATATTTTTCTCAAAAAGCCACTCGAAAATGATACTTAGATGCTACATTGAACTGTCAGCTTGGTTATACAGGGTGGCTCAAAAATATGAATTGTTTTAACAAATGTATAATTCAGTCCATTTTGAATAAAAGGACGAGTGATTAAATGTTATTTGGCGCTTCATTTTGGAATACAGTGCTCTTGAAGTAGTAAGATGTAGAACCTAATTAATGTCTTTGAAAATATCATACCTAGCATTAAACCAAATATTTAACATTGTAAACTGCTCGAGGAAACCTTACCACTCAAGCAAATCGACATAAATGTGAATTTGGTGCTCTACGTCAGGTTCGTATTGTCTTGCCTGGAACGCTGCTACAATTGTTGCGTGAAATTAAAGGATATATAGTTTGAAATTAAAATCACTTTAACAGTACATGCCATTCACTTTAAGATATCAAGGAGTGAAAATATAATTTATTTGCTTTACCTTTAATTCCTGTTTGGCGTAGCAGCATTTCACTATTATCAAGAGCAACTGACTTGAAAATTAAGTGATAGTTTATCGCTCTTCTTTATTGTTTTGAAATAGTCAGAATAATATATTCTCCAAATATGGTCCATGAATTTTGAATCGCTTTGTATATGTTAGTGGATATGCATGAATTTGGCAACTTTGTAACGTTTATTTATTCTCATCGTCAATTGTCCGTGACCGTAATGAATTTATTTTTACACAGGATGGCCTTAAAATATCGCACTAGAAGCGTTAAGATGGTTGCAGAATGTTCAAATGAATCGAAAATGTGTGTGTGACATTTTTCTTTTACGAGCATCGTTTAGGACCCCCGCTTTACAGACACTATTCAACAGTGTAGTAGATCGTTTGTTTTGGATTGTTTTGATAAAATAAATAGTTTGTTTCACGTTAATTACTATTTTATGCGAAATAAATGTGTACGGGGACTAACTTAACACTGCCCCCCCTACTTTTCAGAATGCAAGTGGAAATGATCTACATAATTTGTTTTGGGTTTGTTTTTTATTGTTTTGATAACAAGATCTTTTGAACGGGCTTGTAGGATATTAATACTGATATTTCCAGTGATGTATTGAGTGTTTCCGATATTTTACCAGAAATCTCAATTTCCTTTTTGACGCAAAATAGAGCTCTCCGACTCTTATACCCACCTTTTGTCACCCTGTACTTGACACATATTACAATTATCTGTAACTCATTGTGTTATAACTAGTAAAATTATTTGTCATAACGATTAAAGTATAAAATGTAGGTATTTTTTCCTCTAACCCCTTCACCGGAATAATCATAAATCATTTAATTCTGTCTTCCATCCCAATGAGACCTCTGAATTCATGAATGTTAATAAAACACTATAAATAAAATTTGCAGAGTAAATAAATTCAAAATTCATTTTTATAAAACCCTGATAATGATATAATTTAACATCTATGAATTTTTTAGTCACTTCCACACAGTTCAAATGAACCACCTTCACTTTTCAAAACGTAATAGTTGTGCACTTAAGTTACTAATCCTTTCGATCACTGTATATAAAGAGCAAAGGAAACGGCAGACTCATATCCTCGTGTTTGGAGTAATTCCACAGTTTAAACAGATTGCTATAATTTCTTGTAGACTTCATGCAACAGTGACTATAGTACTTACATTTTTTTTACCTATTAATTAACTGGCTTCAAGAATATGCATATAAATAAATAAAAAAACTTTTTGAAAAACACATGCCTTATATTGATAGTATGGTACACTAAAACATCGAAAATATTTGTTGTCTTTGATCATTGTATCAATTTCGGTGTAAGATATAACGTTGTGTCACTGAAAGTCTTTAAATTAAATTATGATTTGGAATATGCCACACTCTTATATGCTATACTGTCACTAGTGTTTTCCTTATGAAAGATTAGGCTAAACTAATTCATGGACGTTTCAAAAGATAGTAGACCGTAAATTACGACTTTCATTATCCTTTATTACTGTTCCGTTATTTTGATATATTGATTGGAAAAATGTTATAATATATGATGGACTGAATGCACATGTACATATACCCTGAGTACTCTGTATGCATGTCATTAACTGATACAAAGTGTGTTAGTATGGATGTAAGTATAAAGATATTCTTGCGTATGTGGAAGGAGCATGGACTTCCGAATTATATTTGATAATTAGAACAACAGGTCATCTTGTGTGTATAAATATTGAACATTTAATATGCAAGAATTTATCACATAGGAATAACACACTTACGTATAATTTGTACTGTGATTTAGAGTATTATAAGACAATAATTATGTAAGTATGAATACATTCTTAAAAATCAGGAAGAATGTTTGGTACCTGTGTGTTGACGAAGATAATATGTTACGTGTGTGAATTAATATTTAAATGTTGAATGGAACTGATTATGATAGATTTGATCACATAGGAATACTTATAGTTAAGTTTAGTAGATACTATGAAATAACTCGCTGGAAAACTAATATTATTAAAATNTATTTTTACATATAAGACTGAAGATTATTGTTCAATATAAGAATGAACATAATTATTCAATATAAGATTAAACATTATTATTATTTGATCTCTCTAAAACAAAGACAGAGTAGTATTTGCTGGCTTCTAAAACAAAGACAGAGTAGTATTTGCTGGCTTCTCATGCAAAATGTCTGTTTTGAACAAGGGGTTTATTTCTCCTACGTGGAAATCTACTGGTTTTATTATTTCATTATTCAAAATTTTCAAGTGTTTATTGAGTTTTTGCTGTGATCCTCAATTATCTAAGATATTTAGTCTAAGTATACACTAAAGTTATTAAAAATTCAATGTAATTATATGCGAGCAGCTCAGACTTAAGACTTACTATTACACGCTGAATTCAAAGTTCGTTGATGGCTGATATTTGGCTCTAATATTGGTTGGCTTCTAAGGAGTGTAAATGAGAAATGTGTATGTAATGGTTTAATAAATAAGGTTTGAATTGTTAGATGCAAATATTAAAGATATACATGAAGAAATAACAACTGCCAAATATCAACTATTTACATGATTCACCCTCTGTGAGTGCTGACAAATCGTAAATCAAAATTGTTTCGTTAGTTTTGTATTAGTGTAGAAAGAGATCCATTCACAGTATTGTATCTTAAATATTAAACAAGTACTGCAACTCAAATTGTGCCCATTTTATTTCGTAAATACATTATCAGAGAACCAATATTTTTTTTATTTAGAATTATAGGCTGAACAGGAATCATAAAAAAATGTTTTGCACAAACGTTGAACCTGAATTAAACTATTCACAGTACAGTGAAAGTAAAAATGTAAATATTTTATATTTGTATGCGGTGTTATCTCGACCTGTGCAAATAACAGGTTGCCCATAATTCACCTCAATTTTTCACGTATGTAAAACAAAATGTTTTGCAGGGGTTTGATATTTTGAGAAAAGACGAACATTTTCTCTGAGACCATTTCCTGTTATCAAACAAGGAATGTTTTCAAGTTTGTAACTAAATCTTGAAATGCTAATAATTTAATTTCCACTTCCAGTTTCAAAAGTGGGGATACTAATGTGAAGTTATTCCCCTACACGTTTATTTTCCGATATATAGTTATTAACGCGAAACAATCGATGTTATCAAAACAAATCCAAAACATACTATGTAGATCATTTTCACTTGCATTCTAAAAAGTGGGAGGACCAGTATGAAGTTAGCCCCTACACGTTTATTTCGCATAAATTAGTTATTAACGCGAAACAAACGATTCTGTTATCAAAATAATCCAAAACACTATGTAGATCATTTCCACTTGCATTCTGAAAAGTGGGGGATCAAACGCACATGCTGTGCAAAGTGAGGGGGACCCCGTCATGTTGAAATACCATCAATTGTTTTGTGTACAGTTGTACGTTTTCCACCATTAAAAGGAGTGATTCGTTGAGAAATGCGCAACCAGACGCTCTAGTGAGATGCTTAGGCAGAAGATAAGGTCATGTGATGAAATGACCTAGAAGACGTCACCAAACTTTATTGTCCACAGTAACAGTTGATCTTTCGTGCAATGTGCGGATTTTCATACAACCACTGATAGAGGTTTTGTATGTTGACCACACCCTCCTGTGTGAATCGTGAATCATCCGTCCTTAGCATTTCCTGAATAAACCCTGAATTATCTCTGCAAAATTCTTTTCCATTTCAATTCATACAAAATCCACTGTTCCTCAGACAATCAACCACGTTTGTTCTGTACTTCAGCGAATTACTCCTTGAAAGGTCAACCACAAGCTCTCACTATGTTTTTCCCCAGTCAACTACAACCGTTTTATTGCAGATGTTACGTGAACATCTGTAATACCAATGTAATTGCACAAATATTTTGCACGTGCTGTTTTCTGCAAATCCCTGTTTAACATTTTCAGTGAAACATCGCACACATTTCAGTGCACTGTGAAATAATAAAAAAAATACAAGATGAAAACAAAGGCAAACATCAAAACAAAAAGGATGGTACAGTATTCCGACACAGAACAGAGAAAATCGTCTAATTATTGAAAGTATTCAGTAAAAGAGCGCGTAAGCGTAGAGCTAACTAAGGCGTAATGTATCCCAGTAGCAGTTTATTTTTTTCAATAAGTTCAGTGTGTTCATATTCAATTTCTTATAATACATCATGCAATTAGTTAATAAACTCTGCCCTTCTGTTTTATTCTTATGTATTATTATGCGAGCAGAAATAAAAAAAAATGCCTGAAGTGGACTCGAACCCCGTCAGACTCTTTAAGTACCTACCACAAGATCACAAACAACATAGACAGGACACTGTGGTGTAGTACAAGTATCACGTTTTGCTTATTCGCAATATGCAGTGTTGCCACATCGTAAATGTTTCAGAGAGTGTTGCGCCTAAAAGAAAAATGTCGCTACACATTTTCGATTCATTTTAGCCTTCTGCATCCGCCCTACGCTTTTGGTGCGATACTTTAAGGACATCCTGTACACATTTGCACACATCTTTTCAACTTTGTGGAAAGTAGTTTTATGCAAATAATTAACTTGTCGTTTAATTACTGCTCATATTTTCAGCAGTGTTTTGTAAAAAAACATTGTCGCCAGACTCAAATGAGCATGGCTATAAAATAAATCCTAGTAATGAACGAAAAATATTTAAGTATATCTAGAGAAAATACAAGTTAAAGAGATTGTGCTCAAATTAAGCTACACTTCCTGAAGTAATCTATTTTACTAACCGTCCCGATTAACAGTCTTGGAGCAGTGATGGTTCTCAGGGCAATCGACTTCAACCATCCATCGTGGTACAATGTGAAAGTCCTCGCATGGCTTAGCGGTATGACTTTCTGTTCCGCACTGGTAACATCTTATGGCGGCAACTGAAAAATAATAATAGATAGTATAACTTTTTTTACATCCAGTGATTACTTGTGACAATTGGCAGATGATTGCCAAACTATATTTACCTGACTACCTCTAAATTAAGAAATAGTTTATCAATCACACCAGCTTCAAGTGGGGAAACTGCCTGACAATGATCGTTGCTGATGCAAGTCCATGCCCATTCCCGACTACCTTACAAAGCTAACATCCCGACATAGTTTAAATGTTTCTTAGACTAGCCTGCTTGCAATGCAATTGTATTAATAATAATTCAATAACAGTATTTTCTTCACCAAAGTCGGTGGTCTATATTGGACAGTAATGTAACTTTGCTCCAGGTTACAGCATATAGGCAATGTTTGCACTTAAACATGTTAACAAGATTAGGACGGATTTACAAACACATCTATGCGTTTGGTTGCGTATGATTGGCACATCCAAACAATACGATAAAGGCTCAATTTCTACTATTTGCTTTATGCACCGCACGCACACAACTAAATGCATCAAATTTTGTTTAAAAAAATTACCATAACTACTACATTATGTATCTTTGGGTGAAGTTGGTTCTATATCGTAGTGTTTGAGGTATCTTAAATATACACAACTATTTTTCATTTCAAGCCAAACTCGTCCTTTAAAAGGTTTTAGGCGAGAGTAGTTTAAAACTTAATTTTTCTCTACCTCCGCTGTTCAGTAAACTGTAGGCTTTAATATGCTGAATAAACAATAATATGAACTCCCACACTAAGTAAGCGAATATAAGGTTTTTGTTTTAAAACACTTCAGAGTTGTTGGTTGGGATACAGTAATTAAATCATGTATCTGCTATAGCCAAAGCTGCTTCCAGAAAGTTAGGATTT
>KZ868929.1:117907-132300 GCA_003456935.1 Machilis hrabei | reverse complement strand
GGGCCCCACTGGGGACCTTCGCGACCCCCAAAATGTGTGCGTTCATTTAACCTTGTTCCAGCACACCTTACTTTTCCAACCAGAATACGCTACTGGCGTTTAGCCAGTTCAGGAGCTGAGGGAGAATTTGTTTCATACTCGCACTCATTGAAACGCATCACTCCTAAGAAGTGCGAAATAAAAAATATTACCAAACGCACACAGAAGTTTTTCTTGAACATGTTTTTTCATCGCCTCAAACCTAGTGCGCAGATAAAGAGTACGAAAAAGAACCTTGTATCCTGAGCACAGCTGTTGTTAAGAACATTACTGCCGGCAAGATTTACCAACACATGGAATGGACTTAGCTGAAGGCCGCGATATTTCGGATGAATTAAAGCATGTGATGTGACACATTAACAACATCCAGATTGCGAGTCAACATGGGACCAAAAAGTGTGAATCAGATACGAATAGATACGCTCCAGCGAGTATTTGCACTTCACTTCGCACGCTGAATGCGAAACGGGTTCTTTTTGAGAATGTACAGACCTTACAACAGGAACATTTATCTAAAATCCCCTACGTAAACGCATTACATGAGTAAATAATCAGGTAGCGGGGCCAAGTAGTATCGTTTGAGAGTTGGATGTATGCTGTTGCATATAAACTGGTGTCTGCGTATAATGCGATTGGTTGGCCGAGTGGTCCCGTTCACATTCTCGTGTTTGTCAATTTTGTTTCCAGAGGCTCTGCGATCGTTCATTCTTTTGAGATAAGTAAATGTGATAGGACTNTAAAGCTCATATAGTAAACTTAAAGTTATTTGAGCGATTTTTGACTAAGTGAGGGGAGGAGAACGACCCTGTGAGTTTTCTTTTGCTGGTTTTCTACTTCTGTATTGGTAAGAAAATTAAAAGAGGGTTCACAAATATTTATTTTTGTTTCTAATTATTTTTAGAATTGCAACACTTATCTACATGTTGGCAATAAAATAGATAACGTAATATAAAGTACTTTGTTTTTACTAGTTTTCGTGGCTGTACCATTTGTTGTTGTGAGTGGACATGGGAGTTTTAAAAGGTCGAATATGGCTACTGACACAAAATAAATCATACAACATAATTTCATTCAGGTTCATAAAGGTTTTTTTTTCAGTTAGATAAACATGCCTAAATATGTACAAATCCACCGTTGAAATGTAAAGTGATTTAAAGTTGGCGTAACTTGTTGAGCTTCAACAGTATACACACCTCTGATGACCTCACCTAGCGTCAAAACTGCCGATTTCAAGTAATAGCTTGTGTGGAGCGTTTGTGATGTAGCGTTGCCATAGCAGTACTATCTGTATTTACAATTTATATCTTAAATATGTGGTAAAAAAACACGGCAAGTTTATGCGTCAAGCCTACATAGCATAACCAAACACTCTAGTATACTTGAGTAATGTCGCTGTTTCTACTTAAATACGAGCGTTAAAATTCGACTGACAGACATAAAACTTAATTTTATAATGTTTTGCCAAAACACTATTTTTAACAACTATCTGTTGAATTACCGGTTTACCTAATGATATAATGGAAATGTGACTACAGTAGTATTTAGTATTTAGGTTAAATACTTATGTTACTCTGTATAAACTCCGTGTTAATTAAGAGATTGTGTGCAGTAAATAATAGAAGAGGCACACCATTGTGATCACACACACTGTACTCCAGGTTTCTCTGTAATTATAAGTAATTATTTTCAATTTTCTTGACGGTAAGCCTGTAACAGAGAAAAGTCATATTATTTGTCGACAAAGATGAAGGCGTCTAAAGTTAAATGAGCTGTACTTATTGTGCTTCGGGCTTATTTTTATGTCGTAAGAAAATCTGATGTGGAACCCATATTCGTCCGCTTAAATAATTTGACAGCTTTTTAGCCAACTTCGTAGGTCAATAGCGCTGATTTGTCATTCAGCCATGTTTATAAGACATCGGTTTTTCACCGAATTTGCATTAGCAATTAAACCCCATTACCGATTTTGGAAAACTGTTTATGCACTATCCTTAACAAAGGTTGTGCCAAAACTTGTCTTCACCATGTCGGTCATTTTTTTTTGTTATTTTATCAGAAAGGCAGCTTCTACCACTTGACCCGAGCAGTTTGTTGTCAAACGGCTCTCGCACCAAATGTTGTTGGTTTGATTCCCACACAAGGCTGGATATTGTGGATCTCCTTCATCTCGAGGTTTGTGATGTCCACTCGTTTCCACTGATCAAAATAATCATTGTTCATATTCCTGAAATGCCCAAATCTGTTGTCGGTAGGATGTAAAACCCCAGAGAACATAATAATTTACAACCACTTGACTATCTTCGATGAAATTTGGTGTTTATCCTGAGTAAAAAAGATTTACTAAATTGTTAAAAAATACTTTTCGGTAAAAAAAAAGATTGAATTCGGAGGTTGTCAGTGATGCCGAGATCAACAGGTGTTTTTAAATTACATAATGACGTTCTTTCGTTGTCAAACTGGTGTTGTCACGTCGTCAGAAAATAAATGTACCGGTACCTAAACAAACGAGTTACATTGTTTTAGTTTTAGGTGAGACTAAGCTACGTGTTCAAGAATGTCACTCCTTCAAAGTCAACAACAACAAAAAAGCTCTCTTATTCTTATATTAAATCTGAAAATCACAAAATTAGATTTTTATAGAGTTTGCTATTTTAAAAGGCAATTTTTGTGTAATTACAAATTATTAAGAACTATTAAGAATGAGTTATTAGTTTAACTCGTATATTACATTAATTTAATAACTAGTGCCTCTTATTCAGTTCTATTAATAGTAANCTGTATGCAGAAGATAATAATGCATACTTTTGACAGCCTTTTGGATGTTAGAAATTCAAAACAAGAATAACATAGGTGTTTATGATTCAGTTTTTGAAACTAGGAGTTTGTTGAATACAGAAAAACGAAATTAGACTGAACTTAGAACACAGCTAGGAAGAAAGTTTCAAAGTTTGGAATTGTGGGTACTGATAAGGAGTGGGTCTACCTCTATGTACACAATTTAGGGGCCATTTTACTAGAAGTGTGGAAATATAACACACATAATGAAAAGTCCTAGAGTATTTATAAGACTGGCGGTTATAAATATTGACCAAAAGTAGAAATTGCGGAGGACGGATCCAAAATATGATTTGAATTACGAGTCAGTTGTGCATTGTACGATACATTTAATGGGGAGGGATTGTTATGAAATATTTCCATGCTTTTTTAACTTAACCGAAACTAAAGCTAGTATTTCCAGGATTCCAGTAAAATAATCGTAAACCAAACTGGCATTTATCGGGGTCATTTGACCTTTTTTGTATCCTTGACTTGTTTCCAGTAAGGAAGCTTAAATGTGTGCAGTGCGTGTGATAACCACAAGTACGTTGAAACCTCAGATAAAAATATTCGATAGCCCCACTCCTCTGGTAATGTTTCAGTCTCACGCTTTGAAAGTGGTGCAATTAAATTAAAAGATAGTACTGTACAAACTTGCTAATTTTCCATGGTATTATATTGAATTGTGGTTGTGAATTTATTAAAGTAGAAAAATGAAGATAATAGTCTATATAATACTCCTTTGAGCACATATCAGTGAAGCCTAATTAAGATGTATAAAATAATGATGTGGTAACTCAAGCCTATTTAAGATATGGTAATTGAAACCTTGTTTGTAACGAACATAAACACACACTGTTTGAAATTATATTGAATACTAATAACGTAAACTTCATATGTAAACTACAATGCTTTAGTAAGTTCCTTCTCCAATTTAAGACAAATGTTGTCAAATTCGCATACTTTTGAGAGAGAACAAAATCAATAAGTGAAAATTGATATTTTTTCTTTATTGCATCTCACGAAATCTTAAAACGGATAAATCCCATTTGTTAGTTCCAATGTTCACTTTCGATGATATCTAGTTGTGGTACAATTGGATCAAAAAATACAAACTGGCCTTCTTGATACAGTGGCTAACATCCTGGTATCAACATCCATTTAGAGTTAGATGATTCATTGTAAATGTTATCTCTATATCATCTTCATTAGAATCATGAATNTAATAAATGGTTAACTGGCCTTTATGACCCCAGAGGTGTCAAAAAGACATTGGTTTTACAAGGAATTAGGTAAAAAAGAATTACTTGTACCTTGATGATAGCGGAGCAAACTTGACTGTACCTCGAATGAAGAACTTCTAGAAGAAAAATCTACTTGAGAATGAAATTTGTTATCTTTACGAAATCTACTGTGCTAATAAATCAATAGAAATAACAGTTTCAGGAAATACATTTGGTTTTGAAACAATATTAACTGCTAAGGAACGTTGCACTAACGGTGAAGATAGATAGTTAAGTGCCAATGACTAGAATTCGTGTTATTTTCCTCCATCCTGAAAAAAAAAATCATAAGTTTTTGCTGCCCAACAAATATATTCTCATGTTTCTGTCCGAGATGTTTTCCTCCAAATTCTTCTTCAAGATAATTGCATCTACTTGTACGTTTTTTTTAATGTTGGACCGGAAAAATATACCGATTTCTATGTTGTTTTGTCTAACGTCTATATATAAAAAAAAGTGCAATGAAATGAATATGCATATCAATCGATAGAAAAATCTTATTTTTCAGTTCTCTTCGTATAATGTAACAATTACAAATAAGATTAAATAAAAAAAGCTCAAAGTTTGGATAACTTCATTGTTTTCAGATTAACCTTTGAAAATAATTACGTTTAAGTGTTTACACAATATCATATATTACATAGGTTATGTGTTAGTTCAGTTCAACCGTAGATTAACACCTGATTGCTTTCAAATGTTCAACATCTGTTTTGCTATATGATTGTGTTCTTAAATGAATATGTTGAAAATCTGGAGGTCCTACTTACCAGTTGCCACTAAGCCTAAGAGAGTCAAGAAAACACAGCACCGTTTCATAACGTGTGAACTCGCGCACTGGTAACGCCCGCGGAAAAGCTGGAGCAAGAAGCGGAAGTGGAGCGATAACTTCGAAAATGACGCCACAATTAGAATCAAAACGAAGCGCCAAACACGCGTATGCAATATGCATTGGTTAGTCATCGACACTCTAGCAAAGAATGGTGATGCCCTAAGCATACTGTTGTAGCTTTCAGTTAATAAGGTTACATTTTTAACGTTGGTATTAGATAGTACATTATTTAGGCTACATACTTACGTATTTATAGCAGTCATGGTTCATTAATGTCATAAGGTGTTTTAGAACCCAAATTCCTTATTAGTTTAAATCGTGCTGCAGTGTAGGTACAACAGTATAGTCTTTCATACATTATATGTATAGGCCTATGTTCTTATATTTCCAATCTAAAAAAAATATTTGCTGTTTGTATTACAGTTTAAAGAATCGACACACATCATGGTTATTCAAGCGTCCTTCGTTACAGAATAAAGATAGGATGATCGCATTTTACTTGAATGGAAATGTGCAAACAAAATAGCCAGTCTCTACTTTCGCCCATGGACATCTATTAAGATGACCAATTAAACAAAAAAAGTAACACAAAATCAAAAGCATGAATATTGCGCGTCTATTTCGATACCGTATATTTTCAGAATTAATGGAATACTTATTTATATATATTATTTTTAAAATAGCATTTCTTATTATATAACCGACAGGGTGGCTTAATGGTACAGTGCTCGCTGTAATAAAGCAGCATTATATTTAAAAATATATATTCTCCTTTGAACATGAGTGCTTGCCTCCTGATCGGGAGGTCCCGGGTTCAAATCCCGGGGCTGACTCCTAGCCCTACGTATAAAGGTTTATCCTCATCTTTGCAGTTTTAGCACCCCACACTAAGGTATGATCGTAGGCGTCTTCCGGGAGGGACGTTAAAAGAATCTCCCACCGGCTGTGTGTCGAGCGAGTGGCAAAATTAAATTATCCTGAAGCGTCTCTACGACGCGGATGGGGTCTCCATTAGACCATCGTAGTCAGGACCATAAACTTAAATACCCAAACCTAACCATACAATCTTATACAAATTACCGTAAATATGTCACGTGTGCGGTTGCGTGCCTTTCAACGTACATGCTGCCTTGTGCCATACCTCCCAGTTTAACATTTTCGAAATAATATCATCAGAAACTGATGATGACAGTTTGCAGTAATTCCAGTAATTCTCAAGCAGGTTTTATATTGTGATAGTTTTTGAAGACAGTCAGACAGAAACTGGAGACTCGCTAAACAGCAACTCTCTCGTAAATGTTGTCATGGGAGATGGGCATCAACATAATCATTTTTCTCTTCATATGTATAGTGACAGTCAACTTTGTGACAAATTCTGTTAGCAGGTTTAAGAGTTTTTTTTTTACTGTTCTTGACTACGTACATGAAAGCATTGGCAACATTAAATGGATTCACATTTACAATCATGACAAAACAACGCTTAATGCTTTATGGCATAAATGGTCAACATCATCAAATATTAAATATTGATCAAGCAATATCATTTTTTACTGTCGTATTAGACTATATCTTAATGTATGTGCAAATTACACACTAGAAGCAAATGTAACATTTTTTGTTGTACAGTCCGTCACAAACCTGGGTCGACTGTGTGCTAGATGAACATTATTTCTGTGCTTTGATATGAGATATAGAAATTAATTATATGATGTAATAACCATAAGCGTTATGTAGGCTACATATATTTAGGTCTACAGCAAACAAATCACTCTTAGGATTAGGCTATTACAACATCGGGTTAACATCTGTCAACATTATTATTAAAAGCTGTAGCAGAAGATATTTTTTGTGACTGTTGTAATTTTAATTACACTACCCACATTTTGTTTTTCATTGACTAATCAATGTAGCCGCACTCACACCCACGACTCACTGAGGGCGAATTTGTTTGGTGGGGATATGTGGTGTTTAATGCCCAACTGACACTAGACAGGTCATCAAGATGACAAACAATGTCTATTTTGATCAATGGAGATACATGCACATCACAAACATCAATTCCCCACAGCTCCAGATCCAAAGCTCGGTACACTAATCACTATACCAGACAGAATAATAATAATACAAATAAAACGTTAGCGTAAAGTGTATAAAAAGGATAAACACTCATTTTTGGTGCATACATATCTGCCCTTCCTTGATATAATGTTTATTGTTATAGAAAATCAGACTAATAATGAATAACTCTATGTACAGTAGTATATTAGCTGCATCAACTGTAAGTGAGAAAATGACACTTGCTTTTAATATGCAGGTACTTTTTCAATCAAACAAACAAAGCTTAGTTTTTAGATTATGCAAAATCCTCTAAATGCGTTGTACATCGACCGTATTTTCCTCAGTATCGACAACAACTGAGCTAGTTGGAGATATCGTACTGTCGGAGCTTTTATTCAAAAATTAAACACGCCCACATTCAAGTAGAATTGTCATACACAAAACAAGTTGTTTTTTTCATGTGAAGAAATTAGCGTTGCGAAAAGGTATAAACCTGTAGTGCCAAAGCTGAATACAGAACTAGGAAGAAAGTATAAGTTTTAACTCTGAAAATGAGTTCCTACTCCAGTTTCCGACAAAATATTAGATAGAAAGTATAAGTGTTTGTGAATTTTTGTTTTGAAATTTTGAAGATTATACGTTTCAGGGAAAGCAGTTGACGATAGAGAGTTTCAGAGTTTGGAAGCTCGAGGAAAAAATGTAGAACTGTAGTACGTCGTTCTAGGGGTAAAAGGCTTAACCATGTAAGGGTGATATGAGACACTTTACCTAGGAGTACTATCTTGGGTAGCAGCAGGAAGAACCAAAGATGCAAGCTCAGTAGAGTATTCGCCGTGAAAATGACGGTAAAACAGACAACGGTCAGAGACTGAACGACGATGTGAACGAAGTTGTAAAGAACTAGTGAGGGGTGCGTCATTGTGCAATCGATAAGCTCACCTTTCTGTTGAATCGAGGAGATTGAGATGGATTTTAGGACATCACCCTATATGTGTGAACAGTATTATCAAATAGGGCAAACTTGTGCCTTGTTAAGAGTTGTTCTGCGGTAAAGTTGTTGTTGCTGTTGTTTTAAGTATTTACATCTAGTACAACTAGATGACGATAAAGATGAATAAGAACTGCGGCTTCTAAACTGGTGTGCTGCTGGACTCGTATTTGCTTTGACGATGACAGAAAGGTCCCCTTTTGCGTGTAAAGTATTTCCTAAAAGAAGTTTTTACAAGCAGCTTTACCTATTGTTGAAACATGATCTTGCTAGGAAAGACCAGTTTAAGAACCTCGGTGTTTGATTCTGCTTCGAAGAGTATATACTTAATACAGCTTGAAGATGACATAAAACAGGTATATTTTAAATTACAAAATAGTTACAACAAAGAAACATTTNAAAAATATTAATAGAAATGACTGTGTGTCCATACAAATAAAATATAGATTTCAAAATTATAAACCTATTGTATTTTAAAATAGAGAAATCCATTTTAAACATGTCCAGGGTTGAAGTTGAGACTTCGGCCTACTCAATAACAGTTCCACGTCCTAAACCTTGGATTACTACTACTTGTGGACGTCTAATGCCAGATTTTTTTTGTTATTATTGGGAAAGCCGTTTAAATTGGAGATATTTCATTCAAGTCTCGAGGAGTATTGTCAGCCTACAAGTCTAGACAAAATAGGCGAGACACCACCTAGGTACTCATGTTTGTACGCTACTTCAGCTAACATGTTAATTTATTTTTACTTACAGTTGATTGCAATTTCTTGAAATGAAAGTACTTTTTCACAGAAATTAGCGGTATTTTTTTAAGTTGGGCTCTTATAAGAGTTTTTCTTGTATAACCAAATAGGCACTGACTTTCTGGAACTGATGAAGCTGATAAAGTAACCAACATAAACGCTGCTGTTTATATAAATACCGGTCCGGGCCAAATAAACTTGGTGCACGGTACGCATGGTCACGCACGCAAGTTGGAGTTGTGAGCCAAGATCTGGCCAACTTTATTTAATGCAAAATACGATTAGAACTGAGCTGATTTGGCCCAGCCTGCCTTAGCGCTTTAGCTCACGAGTTCAAGAAGATAACAGTGGCGAATGCTGAATGACGTATTGAGCAAGCTCTCAATGTTGTCCGTATGTGTGTTTACATAAAGTACAGTTTACACCAAAAGTTCACTAAATTCTGCTATTGTTGATAATGAACTTTATGTAAGCAATGTTCCTTCGGTAAACATGCAAGCTGGCAACATTGAGAGCTAGCTCAACACGTCATTCACCCTTCTCCACTGGAAGCTAAGTTACCTGTTTTCCCATGACCAGATCAAGAAATTTTATTCCATTTTCAAATACACTGAGTAGACCACTGGCGCTTTCATAACCTTGTTCTGACAGTTCATTTAATGTTTCAGGGACCAAATCATACTTTTTCATATTTGCCTATATTTGTGACCTTCGATAGATCTATTTGATGAGATAGAGTGGTTTGAACTTGGCAATATTTCCAACAGTGCCCTGAACTGTTTTCTCATGGATGTGGACAAATATAGCTTTAGCCTTTGTCTTGGAAAACAGGATTCCTAACTGACTGGCCCATTCCATAGCATTTTTTCACTGTTTTAGATAAATTATAATTTTCGTTCATGACTAAGTGGCAGCAGTGAGCATCACAGTTCACATAATGAGTCAAAGGTTGCTTCTCAATTATGATAGACTGAACACCTTTATTGACCCCACTCATGTTCCCAGCTGCGTCATAGTTCTGTTGCCGAAGATTTGCCAAAGGGAGTTGTAGTCTAATGAGAGCATCATAGATGAGCNATGATGTGTCTTCAACAGTGGTTGATGCAGTTTGGCAAAACCATGAAAATTTCCTGGGGGTCCAAATTTTCTACACACCAATGAACACAAATACTCTCTTGTTCATCTCCTGAAATGTCTCTGGTACTATCACAAATTACAGATTAAACCAAAGGATTGGCTAACTTTATATCTTCAGTTATAGTAGCAACTACTTCATTTCTTGGATCTTAATGCCCATGATGTCGTGATTAGTACTCGGACCATGTCGATCAATTCTCCATCCTCCGATAAAAAAAATTGAGCACATAGGTTCAGTTACACAAGACCACGAACTAGCAACTGCTTTTTTTTTTTACTGAGAGAGAATGCACAAAATAATTGAATTTAGTATAAAATATTAAGGTAAATACGAACGATAAAGCTCAAAGTTTGTGGAAGCATGTATTACTAACATTTCTCAAATAAGTTTGTTTCCCATTATTTCAAGTATTAATTTTCAACTTTGAAATTATTACACACAATATAATATCCCGTATTAGACTAATAATACTGTGTTCCAAAGAGTAAATTAGCTGTTGTGCATAGTGATGTATTTGCATGGGTACACTACTATCCACCTAATGTTACTGTAATTGTATTTAGAGCATTTACAAACCATAATAAAAAAATACTTCAGCCACTCTATCGAGCAGCATCCATCATATATTACTTTTGAATTGTGATGCTGAGCTGATCTACTATATCCAGTAACAATATCTTGCTTAAAATGTGTAGAATACTTTTCACTATTGCTTCAATTAATTAATTAAAATTTTCAAAAAGTCTCGAACACAGGAATATATTACATCCACACTTGGCTCTACAAATTCTTCCCACCCACTAAAATCACGTGATCAATATTAGCTCTGTGATTGGTTGCTCTGCACGAAGCTTGCAGATTAGGTGCAAGGCTACTCTGCATAAAGTCACTACCAAAGAAAATTTTGCAGTTATGGGCGGGCAAGCCGGGCAATTATGATATTCAATGCATATTGTAATAAATTAATTTATATGAACTGTAAGAATTTTTAAAAGGCAACAATAGCTTAAGACACAAAACGCTATTATAATTACCAAGTAAGTTATGACACATATTTTAATCATCCTGATGACGATCTTTAAATGATGGTAAATTTGTTGCAGCAGTATATACTGATAAACCACTATAAACTATTGTGTTTTTTTTCTCTTTCTAGTATCGAACATCACTGAAACCACCAATGGATGTAAGCATGCCACTTAATGATACTGACGACGGACTTGGACCAACTCCAAAATCACGTGAGTAGAGTAAAGCAAAGCAAATTACACATACAGAATGGACAAAACGTTTCCACTTTTTGGCAGTTGGTAACAATTACAGTTCAAAACTATAAGTTTTAGGCACGAGTTCTCTAAGTGTATGTATTTGAAGTGTTAAAATTATCCCTATACTTCCTAAAACAATATGAAACCTGTACAGAGGAATCCAAAATGGTAGTCTATTTTAGATTGTGACACGTTGATTTTTCATGTAAAGTAACTTTGAATTTTGCACCAATTCAGTGTCTACCTACCAAATGAACCCCTTAAAAACAAGGTCAACTGTTATCAGTTTTATCGTATGGAAGGCCAAGAAAACTAGAATACATAGCTTAAATTTGTAACAAATACTACTAGATAGAGCACATCATATTCTGAGACCTGTTCTTTGTGATGCTATTAATAGTCTTTAACTGGAACGTTTTTTATATCAACTCCACCAAAACTAAAGAACAGTTTCACAGTAATGATGACTGTAGTTCTTTATAACTAACCTTTTTTTCCTTGACACGAATGATATTACCAAATCACAATCCAGGGGTCCATTGGCTTGGCCACAAGCTAATATCATGAATGTTTATCCGGATTTTCCAATAAAATGTTGTAGTTAATTTTGAAAGCCCTTCTGCTACTGAACAGCAGAACATAAGCCAAACTTTTTATGTGGTTGTTTAGTGTTGGATTCTATTGAGCCATTAAGAAAGATTAACCATTATGATATTGAGTGGAGAAAAGTAAATTATTATTTTCTGTGGCTTCATACATTACTTACTGGTACAGATATTTCAGCCATACCACACATTGGTATTTGCCGTGAGCCAATAACTTGCTTCCATAATTAGATCCAAACCACCAATGGAATTAGATGTGGTTTGCAACAGATGAACTTCTCAATCCAAAATTTGTCGGCAGGACATAAAACACCATTTTCAAAGTTACATTTATCAAAACGCTTTCCCCAACTAATGTCCATAATATAATATAATTTAAATGTGTGTTCCCCTAGAAAATAAAAGGTACCAAAAATATATTTTCACCCATAAATTACATGTGCTAATTTTTTTAACATATTTTATAGTGATCTTACTAATACAACGTCCTCCAAAATTTGTTAAGCACGAGATCACAAGAAATTAACTAGCAAGTAAAAAATAATGAAAATCTGAAATATATGTAAAGTACCCCAGATTAAGATTTTTTAAATAAAGTGTTTATTGNTACTTATCTGAAAATAAGTTGCTGTGATGGATATACACTAATATTTTCATTTACTCTTGGTGCATTTTTCACCCATTTAATATATAAGATAAGAAAGGCAATGCCTTAAAAATGAGTCAATTTTTATATGCAAAAATTACAAATTTGTTCAGCTCTTCGTACTTCCAAAATAAACTGCAGATATGTATAAACTACTCTGCACACTATATACAGTAACATCAACATCTGGCATGTAAAAGTAGTATTTACTTGTCTTACGGGCCCAAGGAGTAACAGTGGCTGGTTGTTAGGCCCAGTATTTTTATCCCTCTTACACCTGTTAATTTCACATGTTTCACACACTTCACAGTAATAACCAAATTCTATCATGTAACTGGTCAATTTATTTTAAGAGAAGGTGAAAGAATGATGATTAGGTTGAAATGTCTAGACAGAGTTACAGTACATTGTTTAATAACAAAGGACGATTTAGTCCTCTTGTGTGAAAATTTACGACTTTGTTATAAGCAACACGGTTTGCATAAAGCTAGTTCGATCACTTCTTGACCCTCAGCCTTCACTATGAGACAAGGATGAACTTGCATCTGATTCAGCCAAAACTAACATTAACCTGCTTTTATTTTCACCTTAGGCTGTTTTGTACGAGTTAAAGAAACCTTCAGTACAAGGTATTTATAATGGTTTACTAGCTCTGACAATATTGTTTTCGTTTTTCTGATGTAAGATAGTCCCTTTAAAAATTATCTAAGCAAACTGTAGGAAAATAGTAATTTTTTATTATTTTTATTTTTCAGCCAAGTCATTGCACGAATGGGAAATTTTACACGAATACACAATGGGAACCAATATCTTGGGATTGGTGACATTTTCAACTGTCCTAGGAGTTTGCTTAGGCAAAATGGGAAGCCGAGGTGCTCCTCTTCTTCATTTTTTCCAATGCTTGAGTGAGGCCATGATGATAATCACCAACTGGGTTGTCTGGTAGGTGAAAATTTCAGTTTTATTTATAATTTGTCTAAATATTTCTAATCTGAAGGGAAAGAAATTCAAGTGCTATTATTCCAGTTATACCGAAGGAATACTGAGCAGTAATGTAAATGTTGCATATTGTTCGGCCTGCATTATTGTTACTCATTACACATAAATGTGTCAGTTTCAGTCAAACTGTTGGTAATATCAAATTGGTTGTGTAGAAGAAATAAAACAAAAAGTGTGACACCTGTATTTCATGTTTGTTTTTGTAGCTTTTAAATACATACATCAAATATGGATTTTAAAATCTCTCTACCTGGGATATAACAAATACAATTCTTATAGTACTTCTGCTGTGGCTTGTTGCTACAGCTCTTACTAGGTGTACAGGAATACCAATTACAATGTACTTCAAGATTAGCATTCACTGCTGAAAGATTATTTTGGTTATAAGGGAAAGAACTTGAACTTTTAAAGCCACCAACGAAACAGGCCAAATTTAGTACACAAGTAGACTGTGATGACTGATGACGTTAACTAACTGAATTTTTTTTTACTGTGGCTAATTTGTGTGTGAACAAAGTTGCAGTATAAAAACTATTTCCCATGAACTTTCGCATAACAAATTCAAGTATCATACTGATAATTCAGCAATTTGATCAGTGTCAGTTTGCCAGACCATAATTTGACACTGCAAAAAAAAATGCTTTTAGTAAAGCTGTATAGGCTACTCTAGAGTAGAGCTAAACATCCATGGACTCCTCCCACTCTGGTCTCAGAAGTATACTTTTATATACAGGATGTCCCTGAAAGGTTGGGCAATATTGCTGTGACATGCCGTGCATCTCATTGTTGGGGAATCACTTATTTAAAGGCAGATACATGTATGGTAGAGGCATGGCAAAGTGTATACATTTTTAAATGTGCAAATTTACAGTCATTTGGGACTGAGTAGGCTATTAAATAATAAAATACTTTTAGATTTTTAAATGTTCAAATTAGCCACCTGAAATATAGTTACTTTTTTAACTTTGTTGTGT